>BTPG01000004.1:166283439-166492987 GCA_036245525.1 Semisulcospira habei
TGTGCATGCGAGTGTGAGTGTCCACGCTGGGTTCAGTTGGATCAGTGTGTGTGTGTGAGTGTGAGTGTCCACACTGGGTTCAATTGGATCAGTGTGTGTGTGAGTGTGCATGTGAGTGTGTGTGTCCACACTGGGTTCAGTTGGATCAGTGTGAGTGTCCACACTGGGTTCAGTTGGATCAGTGTGTGAGTATGAGTGTCCACACTGGGTTCAGTTGGATCAGTGTGTGTGTGAGTGTGAGTTTGAGTGTCCACACTGGGTTCAGTTGGATCAGTGTGTGTGTGAGTGTGCATGTGAGTGTGAGTGTCCACACTGGGTTCAGTTGGATCAGTGTGTGTGTGAGTGTGAGTGTCCACACTGGGTTCAGTTGGATCAGTGTGTGTGTGAGTGTGCATGTGAGCGTGAGTGTCCACACTGGTTTCAGTTGGATGTATCTGAGCTGTTACTTCCCTGGTTGTGGAGGAACACACAACGGGTTCTTAGGCTGAAATCAGTAAGCCAAGTGTACCTTCCTAATAGTAATGCCATCGGTAATGTTTTTGAAGAAACAAACGAACTTGCATGTGCCAGAAGTAACATGCCTAGAGTAAGTATGAAGCACAGATCAATGTTATCATTTCTATCATGTACTTCATTAAGACTTTTTGTAATGTTCTTCTATAGCAAAGCTTTTGATTGATTGTACATTGCTTAATGTCCCGACAGCAACAAGACTTTCTCAGGACGTGCCTGCACTGCTTGTGAAAAAAAAGAAAAAAAGAAAAGAATATTGAATGTATGTCGCCAGCCAGTCCAATACGTTAAATAAACCTACGACATTGGCCCTAAATAAAGCTAGGACCATTTAGCAACACACATCCAATATCAAGAGCTACAGGCAGTGCAGACAGTAGGGAGAGTTTAAAATAGGAAAAATACAGGTGAATGGACCAAGGGTAGACAGAAACACATGCCCCAGAATAGAATAGAAAACCCACCCTGTGAGGCTGACCAGGGTGACCCTGGGAACTAAAAAGTAGTTAACCCCACCCAAGTCCCCCAAAATGGCCTGGTTTGTAAGAGAGAAGGGTATAATGAGAACAGTGACAGACGATAGCCAGAAGACAAGTGGTATCCAAGATGCCACATTCCTTGCTATTAGCATTACTTTCATCCACAGCTAGAGATTCTTGTTGCAAGGTTCTTAGTGCGATAAAAACATTCAGGCACTTAGTCACGGGAATATGTGTCATACTCTCTTGTGCGTTTTCTACTTTTGTGACATCAGAGTGCTTGCTTTTATGACGAAACTTTTTTCATCGTCCCTTTCTAGCTATAGGTCACCTATTATCAGTCATATGTTTATGCTTACAAACGGAAGCAGAGTAGCTCAAATTACTTGTGACTTAACACATGACACTAGTGCCACCTGTGAAGAAAAGAAAACAGTAAATGGAAGCAGGTGATCGTTATGCCGTCGTTACACACACACACACACACACACACACACACACACACACACACACACACACACACACACACACACACACACACACTCACACAGCGTTTTTAACATTTTTTTTAATCACATCATCGGATTTCTATCTGTCAGACGCTGAAGCTAATCTTTTTCTTTCTTAATCACTAAATAGGTCGCAGTTGCTGTTGGATGGAGGAGGTTTTGGTGTGCAAAGCAGACTGAAGCGCATAGGTGTATCAAATTTCTTTATTCTGTGCTGCTTTTGTGATCTGTTCATGTTGAAAGCAGAAGTTTCCGGATTAAACATTTTCGTCCTGAGGATCTATCCAAGATTGAGATCATCTTGTTTACCACAGAACACTTTTCTCTAACCCATTTAACCATAAACCCTGGTAGGGGCTGGGGCCACAGTAATACACCCACCCCTGTTTTATGAACCCTGGTAGGTGCTGGGGCTCATGAGAGTAATAAACCTGTCAAGGACACTTGTCTAAACAGACATTCATGTTACATTCATGGCCCTCATCATCTCTTTGTCTTCCAGTTTTGCACTCAATGTACCAGATGTAGTCTTAACAGTGTGCAATGTATATGTATGTGTTTATTATGTAGTTGTATTTCATGTACCGTGTGTAATGCATATTAGCCAGACGTGGGTCGGGACTGTGCTTCGTCTGATGCGGGCGTTGGTTGAAGGCCCCGGACATACATCACAATACCACGTTTGTCCGGGCCTTTAATCCAATGTTGGAGCCGTAGTGGGGTCTGACCTACCTCTGATTTACGTACTTCTGTGTGTGTGTGTGCACGTCTATGCGTGCGAGCATGTGTGTATGTGTGTGCGTGTGCCGGCGTGCGTGCGTGTGTGTGTGTGTGTGTGAATGTGTGCGTGTGTGTTTTCATGTAGTTTGTAGCAAGGACAAGAATGAAAAATGGTATGCGCACCTATTCTTTTATCCTTGGAAAATAAAGTTTCATTTCATTTCATTTCATTTTTGTGTGAGGAGACCACCTGCGTAAGCAACCATTGCTTGGAGTCCCTTGGGCGGTCACCTGACACAGGTCTGACTGTACCTAGTCACCTGACACAGGTCTGACTGTACCCTATCACCTGACACAGGTCTGACTATACCTGGTCACCTGACACAAGTCTGACTGTACCTGGTCACCTGACACAGGTCTGACTGTACCCAGTCACCTGACACAAGTCTGACTGTACCCGGTCACCTGACACAGGTCTGACTGTACCTGGTCAACTGACACAAGTCTGACTGTACCTGGTCACCTGACACAAGTCTGACTGTACCTGGTCACCTGACACAAGTCTGACTGTACCTGTAGTGACAGCTGTTCTTGCAAGCGCTGCCTCTGACGCTGGTACTCTTTATACAACTCGCTGCTGGAGTCACGAACGCTGCCCCCCAACACCTGACCTCTTGGTGAACCTCCTCGCTCCGCAGACCCAGACAGAGAGGGAGAAAATGAGCGCGGGGGAGTCATGTTGGCCGATGGGTCAGCTGATCGGGCGGATACTGGTGGGGATGGATGGACACCAGATGCGGGGGGTGGTTGTTGTGTGGGGGGTGCGGTTGGCGGTGTCTGTTGCTGCTGAAGAAAGATTAAGCAGTGATTGAAACCCTTTGCTGCCAGTGATCAGGAACTGCGCGATTGAACGACTGCACACTGACCGACATTCGCATGGACAACAGAGATGTACATGGGCCAACATTGAGCATCAAGAAACTCAGAACTGACAAGAGACGTTAATCCTAATGAGCATCAAGAAACACAGAACTGACAAGAGACGTTAATCCTAATGAGCATCAAGAAACACAGAACTGACAAGAGACGTTAATCCTAATGAGCATCAAGAAACACAGAACTGACAAGAGACGTTAATCCTAATGAGCCCCTGTGACAGCAGGCACACATGAGGGTTTGTCTCTGTCAGCTGGGTAGCGTCCTTCTTGCCCAGCAGTTAAGCACTCATTTTAGGTGTGAATATTGTGTATAATCCACATGTGTTAACCCCTCTGCACATGCCAACACCGGTACTGTCAATAGTCAAAGTGAATGTATGCACAAGGCAGTTAATTATGTTCTGTGGTGAAGAGACACTTTGTGGTGAAGAGACACCTTGTGGTGAACAGACACTTTGTGGTGAAGAGACACCTTGTGGAGAACAGACACCTTGATTCTCTTTAATTATGTTCTGTGGTGAGCAAAAACACCTTCATTCTCTTAAAAGCTATTCAGAATATGCTGAGAGATCACCTGTCACTAAAGACCATCATTCAAACGGCTGTAGCTACCGGAATGATGGTCTTTAAAGACAGGTGTAAGTGTGTGCCATTGAAGACTTATCTTGAGGCAACATCTATCTTCTAACTCACTCAGCCCCAACACACCACAGCAAGACATGGATCCAGCATGATAGTTCAAGGGTGGTGCCAAAATAGTCGATCATGATAGTTTAAGGGTGGTGCCAGAATAGCTTGGCGTCCATAGGCGCCAAGCTATTCTGGCACCACCATTGAACTATCATGCTTGATCGATCTCTAGAATTGTAAAAAAAGTCCTTCAGAGGGCAACTTCAACATTTGGGTCCTGGGGTAGAATGTGTCAAGACCACTCTTTTCTTGAAACAAGAAAGGCAAAGCACTGATCTACATGTATGACCTCTGTGACAATAAGTAAAGGGATGTTTTTCTCAAAATTTAATCAGTTTTCAAACATCTGTCAAACCCCGTGACAATTGATCTCTGCAATGAGTCGACTAAATTAGCATACATAGAAATGGCTTATCATCAGCTACCTTTGTGCTAAATTTGATTGAAAAGTTTGCAAAACTGTTGATAATAACAATTCTATAAAAAAAACAACTAAATGGGCATTTTACACAAATTTGCTGACCTCTTGTAACCTTAACCTTTCTGAGGGCTCATCCAAATTTGTATGCATAGATAGGTCTTACCATCAGGTACCTCTGTACCAAGTTTGGGTTTGAAGTTAGGAATAGTACTTGAGAAAAAATTCATTTTTCTTTAAAAGGTATTTTTTCGAAAAATACTTACCGATGACATGACTGAATGGAAGTGTCTACTACTTACTCATTCTAGCCTAAGAGCCAGTTGTGTTAAAACACAACCCGGGAGGCACTCGGGGAACCCCGAGGGGACCAAGAGTTGTCTCCCTATACCCACCACCCGGAAGCCGGGTACCCATAATCCCTCAGTCAGGATACTTAGCGCACCAGCGGCAAGCGGGGCAGGTGGGAGGGTCGTTTGAGTCATGTCATCGGTAAGTATTTTTCGAAAAAATACCTTTTAAAGAAAAATGAATTTGTTTCTTCAAAAAAATTACCGATGACATGACTGAATGGAAGAATTGCGAATAGGAGGTGGGTGCCGCGCTCCAGCACACCTTAGGGCCCAAGGGCCGTCCTCCCTAACGCAAACTCCCGACGACCCTAGGTAGGTGAATACCTACGGCGCAGAGGCGCCAGGAGGGAGTTGTGCCCCCCGCAAAAAGGCCCCCACCAGAGCGAGGAGTCTCGCTGGCCTGGCAGAACTCTGCGATCGAGGCGGGCGAAGTCATCCTGCCCGCCAGCCTCCAGTAGCCACGAAGTGTAAGACAGTACAGTCCCTGACGAATGTGACGTTCGTGGCCATGCAAGTGCCTTGATAACGTACCAGTAGCCTCTAACCTCCCTGAGGGAGGGGTCCTGTAATTCAGGACGTATGACTGAGCGTAGCCAGGAAGAACGTCCGGCATGTAGCGTCAGTGGTGCCGGAACCGGCAAGGAGGCGAGCGCGTCCGTAGCGAACGGCTATGTCGTAGGCACACGTGAGGCTTGTACAGGGATTTGCTACATGGTCTCCTGGTGGAATAGCGCCCCGTAAGCGGGCGCAAGGTGAACCCGTGGACCAAAGGCGCGGCGGTCCAGGTAAGGTATGGTCCGAGAGGAGCTGTACATAATTGTTCCCTCGAACTGTAGGCAGACCGGGCGAATCGTAGCTCCTGAAGCTCGTTAACCAATCCACCATGGCAACATCCCTCAGGCACCGTATGGCTGCAAGGGCAAGACGTAGCATGCGATGACTCCTCACGAGGGGAGTCGACAGGAGGCTCCGGACGAGCGCGTGTAAGTCTCTCCGAACCGGGCTCTGAGGAGAGGCGGGTTATCTGCCGGCAAGTGGATCCCGGCGGCTTACTTGGAGACGAGTGGGTACCGAGATTGGACGTGGGACGTCGCCAAGCGCGACTCTCTGAACTGGGCTCTGTGAGGCGAGTTCTCTGCTTCTCAAAAGCTGTGTCCGGGCTCACTCCGTCCGGGTAGCGGCCTCGTCGGTCAAAACCCCACCCTGTGCCCTAGTCCACTGAAATCGTTGTGGAGACCCTCCACAGGATCATCCTGGTCTCATGCGCCGATCCTCCGAAGGTGTCCTGGTGCATTCCGTGTGTAGCCACTGGTCCCACCGGGGAAGACTGGCCCAGATCTACCGTCGGTCCAGGTAGCGTCACGCACGGAGGGAGTTGAAGTTCTTTCCCCAAGCACCAGGGTAGGGGGTACGCACTGGTCAGAGGATCGCCAGCTGCCCTGATCCTGGAAGTACACCTCCGCTGTCGCGTTGCCGGAGAGGAGAAGCTCCTATGACCTATCCTTCCTCCCACAAGCAGAAGAAGAAGGCCTAGTAGTCCGCGTCGGATCCAAGCTAAGCACGCTCTTGTCCGCGAAGTCCGAAGGTCGGAGGGTTGGACCTCGAGAAGAATCACGGAAGTAGGAAGCGTAGCTTGAGCAGCCGGGCTTAGAGACGACTAAGGTGCGTAGATCCGACTCCGTGTAGTGGCTAGGTCCTCCGCCACGAGCACAGCCAAGCGGTACCACCTGTCCAAAGTCCGGCACACCCCGGGTGCCCAACGAGCGTTGTCGAGATGGTTAGACGTCAGGGAGAAGGGGCTGCGCCTTGGTTCCCCAGTGTCCACGATGGATGAGAACCCCCAGTGAGTCAGGTGGCGATGCCGGGCAAACTTCCGCAGCAGGGCGGCGGCGAAGAGCTTGGATGTCCCGTCCAGCGCCGGCCGAGTGTCCATCCGCGCAGAAGAAACGGTCTGACGGAACCGCAGCACTGGAAGCCGAAGAAGAGGGAGAGGAGAACGGCTGAGACGTCCAAGCAACCAGTCCGAGGGGTCGTCAGCCGTCAAACTCAGGGTGTTGAAGTCCCGCTGTCTGGAACCTGCGATCGAGGAGGGCGACGAGGGCTCCGAGGGAAGGAATCCCGCTGACGGCGAACCGCAGAGGTCGAAGACTCCCTCCGAAGAGGAGAGCGAAAGACGGAGCGACGCGGCGAGGGTCTCCTGAGAGCCGAAGGCGGGTCCCGACGAGGAGAACGGCTGCGACGAGGAGGAACGGAGAGGACGAGGGAAGGGGAAGTGGCCGGTCGATGGGAAGAGGAACGGGACGAACGGGAGTCCGAACGAGATAGGGAACGCGAAGAAGGCGAAACCCGTCTGAGTCGAGGGAGTCCTGATCCGTCGAACGATGAGTGGAGAAGGTCCTCCTACGATCTTGCGAAGCAGAGCGGTAACGGTGAGTAGAATCAGGAGGCTCCGTACGAGTGCTTGTAAGTCTCTGTGAACCAGGCTCTTGGGAGAGGCGGGTTGCTTGCCAGCAAGGGGACCCCTGTGGCCAGAGACGAGTGGGGAACGAACCAGGCTCTTGGGAGAGGCGGGTTTCTGAGCACTAAACCGTTGAATACTCAGTGGCGTCTTCTGTGTCGGATCAAGTTGGCCTCGCGCGTCCGGTGCCGGGGGCACAGCGGAAGGCGTCTCGGTAATCTTCAAGCACCCGAGCAGGAAGGTCCTCCTATGATCTTGCGAGGGAGAGCGATAACGTCAAGTAGAATCCCTGTGTCTACGCTCTTCACAACCAGGAGGCTCCGGACGAGTGCGTGTATGTCTCTGTGAACCAGGCTCTTGGGAGAGGCGGGTTTCTTGCCGGCCAGGGGACCCCCAGCGGAATCCCGGCGGCTTCCTCAGAGACGAGTGGGGAACGACGGTGGAGGAGGGACGCCACGAGCGTCCGACCAAACCAGGCTCTTGGGAGAGGCGGGTTCTTTCCACCAGCTGTGTCCGGGCGCGCTCTCTAACGGAGGCGGTCTTGACGGTCGAAATCCCACTCTGTGCACTAATCCCTCGATTACTCAGTGGCGTTTTCTGTGTCGGATCCAGTTGGTCTCGCACGTCCGGTGCCGGGGGCACAGCGGAAGGCGTCTCGGCAATCTTCAAGTACCCGAGAGGGTAGGAGGCTCCCTCCTATAAAAGTTCCAGAGATTAGACCATCGCAGCTCCGGCCAGGTAGCACAGACGTCACAAGTGTGGTCGGAAGCACTGCACCCAGCGCACAGGAGACAGACTGTATGGATATCCGACGGCCACTGGAAGCCTCCGCATCGTTTGCAGGTCACCAGTAGGCCAATGCAACACACCAACATGAGGTGGCCTGGAACTGTGTCGAAGTAGTCTCCGCTTCCTTGGAGACGAGCATCCTTACTAGAGTCCCTGGACGTGCACGTGAATGTCTCTGAGCCGGGCTCCGAGGGAGGCGGGCTTTCTTGCCGGTAAGGGGGACCCCCAGCGGGATCCCGCGGGCTTTCTTGGAGACAAGTGGGACCGATAGTGGACATGGCTTCTTGGAAGGCTTAGTCTGGGCGTGCTCCCTCCTGGAAGCGGCCTCATCGATCCAGGCCCACTTCGTGCACTAGTCCACTGAATCCGGTGTGGGGCTTCCCACAGGGACGTCCTGGTCTCAAGCGACCGGTGCCAAGGATACGTTGGATGGCGTATCCACATCCTGCGCATAGGAGACCCGACCTAGTGGTTGTCCGACAGCCACCGGAACATCTGCCTTGCGTGAAGGACATCAGCATGCCCCTCTTCATCGGGGCGGAACGGGATCCTTCAAGCACCAACAGCATAGGTCGCTCCCGCCTGCAGACGCTTCAATGCTGCCATCTGCGCTGCTGAGGCCAGGTGACACAATCATCCCAATGTGGTAGGAGGCACCTCCCGTGTCGGAAGACAGGCCTAGTCCCAAATGGGTGCTGCCTGGACATGAAGAACACACCTACCAGGAGCAGCCGGGCTGGTGCTTACAGCCGAGAAGCTGCTTGTCCTCTCAAGGTGGTAGTGTACTGCAACGTCCTAAGAAGTCGGACGTGTGCGTAATTGTCTTACCGAGCGGGCCTTGCCAGAGGCTGTTCACGTGCGCTCCCCCTGGCAGCGGCCTCCACGATCCACACTCGCGCACTAGTCGTGACATCCGGTGTGGCTTCTCTCCCAGGTCAGTCCGTTGTCGTGCGGGAAACCCGCGGTGTCCGGAAGGCGCCTAAACCGGTGCCGATCGCTTGCAATGCAAGCATGGTCAGCGGGGCATCCGGTGCAGTGGTGAAAGACCCCTGGGGGCTGAACTAGCCACTGTCATCTGTGTGAATGGGTAGCACATCCCTGCAACAGATAACACACCCGAAGGCCTGCGGGCGAGTCCTGTGGGACTAAGCCACGAAAGGTAGCCTTCGTAACAACAAAACACACAAGCACCAAAGCGGGGTAACAGACTGTCAAGCCTGCGCGCCAGCAGTGCAGCAAGAAGGTCGACTCACTGCCATCAAGCACTAAGGTGAGCAACCAACATATGTAGCAAAAGTCAAACATGTCATGACAGAAGCGAGGTACCAAACTGCACGCCTACAAATAGCCGTGCAGTAAGCAAGTAGGCCCACTGCCGCCAAGCGCTAAGGCGAGGGTACAACATATGTACACAAAAGACGAATACGTCATGACGGAAGCGAGGTACCAAACTGCACGTCTGCAATCTGCAGTGCAGTAACGAGGTAGATTCACCACCGTCAAGCGCTAAGGTGAGCAACAACATATGTACCAACCCCTGTCATAAAAGGCGTCAGGCCCCAAACATTATTACTAAGGGTGACCGTGTGTGGAAAAAACAACACCGGCCGCATGCTGTACAACTCAATACGCAATGACAACCAAGACAAGAAAACATCTGGGGCAGTAAATCACCACTTTATGTGGACATGTCACGAGGGGCCCGCCCAGCCAAGGAGCGTAACCCCCAAGCTGCCCGCCGGAACGTATATCCACTCTCTAAGGTACGTGAGTACTTGTCCACAGCGTATGCCTGCGTAAGCGAGTGTGCGCTTAAATTCATCACCCGTATCTATACAACCATCCCGCAAGCGAAAACAGAAAAAGGCCAGAACAGGTGCTGGTACCGAACAAACTACGCGATGACAAGGCGTGACCCAAGCTGTGCCACTCAGCTAATCAGGCCATGGAGTAAAAGAATTCTCCACACCCAAGGTACAAATGCGTAGGAAACTTCGCTACGATTCACCGAAGGTGAGTGGGCGCGCAATTACAGTGAGAAGAAGACAAAAAACTTCGTACCTGCACAAACCAGTGCCCAGCCCGGGAACCGGCCGAGGGTCAACCCCGCTACCTTACCTCTCCGCCAAAGGGGAACGGGGGGAGACGTCCAAAACCCGCCTGGCACGACCGGCGAAGCTCACCGGACAGCTCACCAGAGGTCGAAGCGTAGGCGCTAATCAGTGGGGACGAGAAAGCCACGCAGCAGCACAGGCAGGGCCGACGAAACGATCCTATCTCCCGCTCTTCATTCCAACAGCAAGTCCGAAACCAGAGAACCGGTCGAAAAACCAAAGTCCGTAGGCTAGAGCCGAGCACAAGACGACCGAATCGTGCACCTAAGTAGACTAGACTGAGGGATTATGGGTACCCGGCTTCCGGGTGGTGGGTATAGGGAGACAACTCTTGGTCCCCTCGGGGTTCCCCGAGTGCCTCCCGGGTTGTGTTTTAACACAACTGGCTCTTAGGCTAGAATGAGTAAGTACTAGACACTTCCATTCAGTCATGTCATCGGTAATGTTTTTGAAGAAACAAAAATCTTTTGTCAAAATATTGCTTATTTTTAACCTATTTCCTGAGCTCTTGTGACCCTTGACCTTTTCGAGGGTCATCCTAATTAGTATGCATAGGTCTTACCATCAGGTATCTCTGTAGTAAGTTTGGGTTTGAAGTTGTCAATAGTATTTGAGAAAAAATATCTTTTGTCAAAATATGGCTATTTTTGACCTATTTCCTGAGCTCTAGTGACCCTTGACCTTTCCGAGGGATCAACCAAATTAGTATGCACAGAAAGGTCTTACCATCAGGTATCTTTGTACCAAGTTTGGGTTTGAAGTTGTGAATAGTATTTGAGAAAAAAATGTCAAAATATACCTATTTTTGACCTATTTCCTGATCCCCTGTGTCCTTGACCTTTGTGAGAGGTCACTCAAATTGGTATGTTTAGAAGGGTCTTGCCACAAAGTATCCTTGGGCCAAATTTGAAGACTGTGGCTTGCATAGTCTCCGAGAAAATGCCACGGATGACAGCGGACGGACAACAGACGGACAACCACTGGCCCTGAACATAAGACTCACTTTTGCTTCGCACGTGAGCCCCCAAAAATGGGTTGCTTAATGCTAGTTCTACCGTCTACTGTACCTGCACAACAAGCGAAGATCTCGGAGAAGGCATGAGCCGGGGGTCGTCACATATGCTGGATCGTGTGTCGACCGTCTCGCCCTGAGCAAACAGCTTGTCCATGGACATCAGCATGGGGTTGCGAACGCCGCTACTCTGGCTGGGCAGGGCAGGGGAGGTGTGGTGCAGCATGCCTGGCACCATGGAGCGAGACAGGGCACTCAGGTCACCTGACGTCACCTGCACAGAATAGTAGTATTGGGAAAAGCACCTACCTGAACAATATTAACCAATATATATTAATCCCGTCGACTCATTTCACAAATATTGGCAGTGTTACCTAATGACTACACACCAGTTGCAGGAAATGGATTGACCATGATAATTCAAGGGTAGTGCCAGATGAGCTTGGCGCCTTCAGGCACCAAGCTCATCTGGCACTACCCTTGAATTATCATGGTCAATCCATTTTCTGTAGGGCATTGAGGCTAATGGGTTAAATGGTATTATTATCATTATTAATATTATTGCACAGATCTGAGAAGTAAACTTTTCCCTCTCTCTTCTGCACCCTCTCTCTTTCTCCTAGAAAGAAAACATGTGAGGTTGTACAATCAGTGTTGACGTTATTAACCAGTAATTCGCGCGCAGTCTGAACGCAAATACTCCAGTAGAAGACTGAAGCTGAGAAATGCTGGTCGAAAGGTGTTTTTTAAAAACTTGTGGGCTGTCTGTAGTGCATTTTGTTGTGATGATTCCTGAAGGAGTCATGGTGACACAATGTGCTACAGCCAGCCAGAGAGAAAACTTGTTGACTGTTCATGACACGATAGTTCAAGGGTGGTGTCGCAACAGCTTGGCGCCTACAGGCGCCTAGCTGTTATGAAACCACCTTTGAACTGGAAAACAAAAAATAGAGGTTGAAAACCCTTTCAATTAGATGCAAGGAATGACGTTTCGGATCAAAGATCCTTCTTCAGGTGACATGGAAACAAACGTAGAAAAGAACACACAATAGAAAGAAAAGATGTCATCCTGTATAGAGAAAATTTAAAATGACGTGTAAAAAACAAAACAAAAAAAAAACACATGCACAAAACACGTAGCACAAAACTTATGTGGACATACATACACGTCACTGCATACATTCGCATTCACTCGTGCCTGCTGCCACTCACGTACATGCACACACATGACATAGACACACTCACACACTAATCAGTGCAACGGTGGCATCCTTGAACTATCGTGCAAAAGATCTGTAGTTTTCGAATGTCAAGGGGTTAAAATATGAACAATCCATGTGTTATGTCAAACTGTTAACCCCTTGGCTGTCTATAATGCATTTTGTCATCGTGATTCCTGCAGGAGTCGTGACAAAACCACTTCTGATAGCCAAGTGCGCAACAGTCCTGCCAATGCCAGCTGTTTACCATAGGGTCTCGCCGCAGGCCGCTGGACAGGCCGTCAAACTGCGGATTGAGTGATCTGGTCATGATCTCGGCGGAGCGCGGGCGCGCGCTGGGGATGGCGGAGTAGGGGAACATCTTAGGTTTGATCGGCGTCACCAGGATCTGCTCCGACCACGACGCCTCCAGTGACGGCTTCACCAGTGGACGCACATCAACATTCACAGACTGGGGGCGTGAAGCAAAGTTAACATTATTTCACATGATACACATGTATAGGATACAGTCAACTCACACACTGGGGGCGTGAAGCAAAGTTAACATTATTTCACATGATAGTATACAGTCAACTCACACATGTATAGTATACAGTCAACTCACAGACTGGGGGCGTGAAGCAATGTTAACATTATTCCACATGATAGTATACAGTCAACTCACACATGTATAGTATACAGTCAACTCACACATGATAGCATACCGTCAACTCACAGACTGGGTACGTGAAGCAAAGTTATTATTTCACACGATACACATGTATAGCATACAGTCAACTCAGAGGAGACCAATGTTTTGCTCGGCTGAAGTTTGTCATGAACACACCGTCCCCTAAGGTCGCCAGCCACAAATTCAAGGGTAGTGCCAGATTATCGCCAAGCTAATCTGGCACTACCCTTGAATTAAAACCTGGGAGCTGTTCTCTGGAGAATGCATTACACTTCAGATCGACCCTGATAGTTCAAGCGGGTGGCAGAATAGCTAAAACCTGTAGGTGCCAAACTATCCTGGCACCACCCTTCAATTATAATGGGCGAAGCACTTTCTGCTGTGGAGTGTCTGGGGCAGAGGAAATAAACATCAGAGTACTGTACACATGCAGGGTGAGGTTGGCAGTCATGAAAAAACAATGTTACAGGTATAGCTGACATTAAAATATGTACATACGACATTGTTAAAACTGACTGTACAATAAGTAAGTTCACTGTATATTACCTGTACACTGCGAATGATTGGAAGACAGCAGTATACATTTGCTGGGCAGATTGTCCATGTACAAGGTATCACACAAACCCACCTTTCACTCCAAAGGTCAGCCCGAGGTATCGCACAAAACCACCTTTTGCTGGAAAGGACAGCCCAAGGTCGTTTGGACAGCCCAAGGTGTCTTACAAACCTACATTTCGCCCAAAAGGACAGGTGAAGGTATCACATAAACCTACCTTTTGCTCGAAAGGACAGCCAAAGGTGTCATAAGGAATACTCTGCAACCACGCCAGGAGACTAAGGTCAGCCTCACTGAACCCCGTATCTTGCAGCAGCGAGACGTACGCGATGTGCGCGGCCTCTGATCCTGTGGCCGCCTGCTGGCAATACTCCACACACGACTCGTACAGCACGCCTTTCAAGACAAGCTGGATCAGGCGATCACTCCGAGACACCTCGTTCTTGGGGCTGTCCGCCTGCACACCAAACCATGAAACACGGTGACAAGGGGCAAGAGCTCAGACTACAAGACGTATTATTTTAACCCATTTAACCCCATGGTTGCATTTCCCAAATGTTGGAGGTGCCATCTAACGATAATAAACCAGCTGCAGGAGATGGGTCGACCATGATAATTCAAGGGCAGTGCCAGATTAGCTTGGCGCCGACAGGCGCCAAGCTAATCTGGCACACTACCCTTGAATTAGCATGGCTGATCCATGTCCTGCTGATGGGCACTGCAGTTAAATGGGTTAATTCTTTGGCTGTTTGTAGTGCTTTTAGTCGTATCAGTCGATATCTCCACATCACATCATTCTTTAACTTCTGCCTACAGCCTGAAAGATGAAGCATTGCAATAAGCACAGATTGGGCTGTTGGCACTTCTTTCACTGTTTAGTCGCAGCAGGCAATCAACTCCGTGACATCTTCTTCATGCGATCAGTTTGCAGACGGAAAGACAAAACATGGTGATCTTTCTTCGTGCGATCAGCTTGCAGACTGAAAGACAAAACATGGTGATCTTTCTTCGTACGATCAGCTTGCACACTAAAAGACAAAACATGGTGATCTTTCTTCGTTCGATCAGCTTGCACACTAAAAGACAAAACATGGTGATCTTTCTTCGTGCGATCAGCTTGCACACTAAAAGACAAAACATGGTGATCTTTCTTCCTGCGATCAGCTTGCACACCAAAAGACAAAACATGGTGATCTTTCTTCGTGCGATCAGCTTGCACACTAAAAGACAAAACACGGCCTGCAGGGCCAGTATCATGCCTCTTGCCCAAGCTGCCTGCAGGGCCGGTAGCATGCCTCTTGCCCGAGCTGCCTGCAGGGCCGATAGCATGCCTCTTGCCCGAGGTGCCTGCAGGGCCGATAGCATGCCTCTTGCCCGAGGTGCCTGCAGGGCCGATAGCATGCCCCTTGCCCAAGGTGCCTGCAGGGCCGATAGCATGCCCCTTGCCCAAGGTGCCTGCAGGGCCGATAGCATGCCCCTTGCCCAAGGTGCCTGCAAGGCCGATAGCATGCCCCTTGCCCAAGGTGCCTGCTGGGCCGATAGCATGCCCCTTGCCCAAGGTGCCTGCAGGGCCAATAGCATGCCCCTTGCCCAAGGTGCCTGTAGGGGTCAATTAGCATGCCTCTTGCCCAAGGTGCCTGCAGGGCCAATAGCATGCCCCTTGCCCAAGGTGCCTGTAGGGGTCAATTAGCATGCCTCTTGCATTGCACCTGTCACCCACAGTACTTACAGATAAGGGTAAGGACCAATGTCTTTAGCTCAAGGGTGGTGCCAGAATAGCTTGGCGCCTAGAGGTGCCAAGCTATTCTGGCACTACCCTTGAACTATTTTAGTCAAACTTATTTCACACACTGGTGTATTCTGAATGATAAGGGTTAACATGAGGCAAATCCTGGCAAACAGTTGGCAGTCCAGCAATCAGTCACTAGTCCCCTGGCAGTCCAGCAATCAGTCACTAGTCCCCTGGCAGTCCAGCAATCAGTTACTAGTCCAGCAAAACATGCCAACTATAAAGACAAATACAGCTGTGACCCCACATATCGACAAATCGCGAATCATTACATCGCAAACCCGGATATATCGCGGGGGGTACCTTGGATCCCCCCCAAAATCGGACCGACCACGAACGGCGGTGAACCACGAAATAATTTGTCACCAGCCTTGCCTGTATCGCGCTCCACGGGGTGACACCTGACGCGACAACTGGGAGGGCGTCCACAAACTGAACACCCACAAACCTTCTCCGGATGAAGAACACATACAAACATGTATGTACATAAAGAGGGTAAAGACAGAGTCAGTGTATAATGAGGGTCTAGGCTTCTGGCACATGGCAGATGTCTCCCCACTTGACTGGCTGCTGGGCGCATGGGAACAGCTTCACACAGACCACAACGTGACCTCCTCCTACATATGACCACACACGTAATTGCATTAATAGGAACACTGATTCGATGCACATCAAGGTCTATGTTTTTCACAGGTGTCAAGTTTCGCCAGGCTCCGCAACCGGCGGTTATGACCTGGAGGGTTTGAAAACTGATGCTGAACCCTCGTTCGCCTCCTCTAATGAAGAACACAGGCAATTATAGGAAGACCTTAGGCACAGCTGCGAGGGATAATGAATGTCTATGCTTGATGCAGAGTTAGGTGGTCCGCTGTTGAAGTTAAAGAGAGGTGTGCTACCCTACTGCTGGTGCTCACCTGTCATCGTAATCTGCTTTCCTCACTGTGCGTGATGAATTCAAACAAAACACACTTGTGAGGTGATCAGCCTATTCATTGAAGAATAAAGGCTACCTAACTTGTCTCGGAAATTGTCTATTGATGTGTGTGAATGACATAAACGAGCACAGAAGTTGTCCTTTGTACGTTCTTTTTTCGTGATGCTAACAGTGCAAGTAAGTGTTTCTGATTGTACTCGGCTTTGAAAGAAAGAACACACAGGCGATAGGTAATGCCTCACACACGCCCCGATTCTCATCGGATCCCACCCCCCATCCCCCCTTTAGCTCGATATCTCGCTGATGGATATATCGCGGTCCCATTTTGTGGACCCTGACGACCGCGATATGTCAGGTCACAGCTGTATGAGGATACAAATGAGAATACAGACGAGACAGTATGATACAAAAGACGAAACAACATGAGTTAGTTATTTGAATTTAACGCCAAGCAGGCGACTATGGGACGAGACAGTATGAGGATACAAATGACAAGACAGTATGAGAATACAGATGAGACAGTATGAGGATACAGACATGAGGATACAAATGATGAGACAGTATGAGGATACAGACAATACAGTATGAGGATAGACGAGACAGTATGAGGATTCAAATGACAAGACAGTATGCGGATACAGATGCGACAGTATGAGGATACAGATGAGACAGTATGAGGATACAACTGATGAGACAGTATGAGGATACAAATGACAAGACAGTATGCGGATACAGACGAGACAGTATGAGGATACAACTGATGAGACAGTATGCGGATACAGAAGAGACAGTATGAGGATATAACTGATGAGACAGTATGAGGATACAAATGACAAGACAGTATGCGGATACAGACGAGACAGTATGAGGATACAACTGATGAGACAGTATGTGGATACAGACGAAACAGTTTGAGGATACAACTGATGCGACAGTCCGAGGATACAAATGACAAGACAGTATGCGGATACAGACGAGACAGTATGAGGATGCAGATGAGACAGTATGAGGATACAAATGATGAGACAGTATGAGGATACAGAGGAGACAATATATGAGGATACAGATACAGACGAGACTATATGATACAGACAAGACTATATGAGGATACAGACGAGACAGTATGAAGATACAGATGAGACAGTATGAGGATACAACTGTTCTAACCCTACTGCTGTGGATAGGGCTTCTTGTCAAGGCGCTTCCTCAGTTCCTGAAGCAATCACTTTCGCAAAAAGCAACACTGACAGTACAGCCAAAGTGCTAACTTCCTTTTACTTGAATGATTATATGATAGTGTGTAAATTTTGTGAATTCCTTTTTTTCTTCTCACCTTTTCAATGGGCAGGAATTTTTCCACCAGTGGCAGCACATCCTTAAAGCACTGCACACGGGCATTGCTGGGGTTCCAGTTCTGGTACTCAATGTGGTCTGATAACTTGGGCAGTGACAGCAAAAAACACAGATTGCTGTAATCTTCCTTTGTTGGGCACAGAGACTCCAGAGTGTTAAGGCACCGCACCACCTGATGAACACAGTACGGTGACAATACAGCTAATCATACACTGAGCACTCAGATTGACATTACAGCTAATCATACACTGAGCACTCAGATTGACATTACATCTAATCATACATTGAGCACTCAGATTGACATTACAGCTAATCATACACTGAGCACTCAAGTCAGACTGACATTACAGCTAATCATACATGAGCACTCAGATGACATTACACGTTTACAGCTAATCATACGCTGAGCACTCAGAGTCAGACTGACATTACAGCTAATCATACACCGAGCACTCAGCCTGACATTACAAAACTCTGCACCTGTCCTTTGAATACGGACACTTAATCACTTCAAGGAACTCGGTACCTTTACTGAGTTCATCATACACCGAGCACTCAGACTGACACTACAAAATTCTACACTTGTCCTTAAAAGATCAGATGTACACTTGATGACTTTGCGGAACACATTGGCTATTATTATAGTTCAACTTCAAGGGTAGTGGCAGAAAATAATGACACCTCAAGGCACACAACCACCCTTTGTAGGCATCAGAGCACAACTTAACCCTTTGGCTGTTGGTAGAACTTTATTTTGTAGTGATCATTCCTGCAGGAGTCGTTGTTGGTAGAACTTTATTTTGTAGTGATCATTCCTGCAGGAGTCGTTGTTGGTAGAACTTTATTTTGTAGTGATCATTCCTGCAGGAGTTGTTGTTGGTAGAACTTTATTTTGTAAATTGTAGTGATCATTCCTGCAGGAGTCGTTGTTGGTAGAACTTTATTTTGTAGTGATCATTTCTGCAGGAGTAGTTGTTGGTAGAACTTTATTTTGTAGTGATCATTCCTGCAGGAGTCGTTGTTGGTAGAACTTTATTTTGTAGTGATCATTCCTGCAGGAGTTGTTGTTGGTAGAACTTTATTTTGTAGTGATCATTCCTGCAGGAGTCGTTGTAACAGCGCTACTGACAGCCAGAGTGAATGTGCAAGTCAGCCTGTTGTTAGAGCCACACACTGATGGCATCCAAAGGGTTAACTAGCATGGTCCAGGCACCAAGCTATTGTCAATTACAACAACTTTCACTATCATAGCCAGTCTATATCCTGCTTCTGTGTGTCCCAGTCAACAGTCATAGGTTTTAAATCCTTTGTGTGTTGGTAGCAGTTTTTGTCATGATGATTCCTGACATGCAATGGTCGAAATTAACAAGAAGGCATACATGTTTAAAAGATGGGAACTATCTGAGGAGAAGCTTTTCTACTACTTGCCTACATATGTTGACTTCAGCCGCTTCAAGATTATTTCCTCTTAACAACATTATCCGACTGCAGCATATCCACCCAATAAACTTAGTTATAAATGTTTGCTTAGTAGTAACTTAGTGTGTGTACTTGGCTATTTTTAACACCAAATGTGTCATTCATGCTGACTGGATCCAGAAATTAACTTTTAAAAAGAAAGGCAAAAAGCCCTCATGGCCAACGTGTATTACCAATCCGTATACATGTAATGAAAGTGACATTGTAATCTTGACCTTTGCCAAACTCTTGTGACCCTTGACATTCCTTGACATGACCTCAGTGGTCATCCATATCTTACTATTATACATCACGTATAGATCTCTGTGTGAAGTTTGGGTCTGAAGCTCAAAATAATTATTTGAGAAGAAACATTTGTTTGTGTGAAAATATGGCTATTTTTTTACCTACTTCTGAACCCCATGTGACCTTGACCTTTGAGAGAAGTTATTGAAATAGGTATGTGTAGAAAGAAAGTATCCTTGGGCCAATAGGAAAGATCCGATGTTCAGTTGTTATTACTGCTGCACTGAGTGTCCTTGATGGCCTGTTGGTAAAGGCAGATCTGTGAGAGATTCGTCTCTCTTTTGGCCCTCTTAGACCTCAAGTGCGGCATTCGACACGCTTGATCATTCCATTCTACTCAAAAGGCTTGAGGTGACATATGGAGTGAAAGGCACTGTTCTTGACTGGTTTAAATCAGATGTCAGTGATCAGTGTCAGTCTGTTATTCTTGATGGTACTGTATCAGCTCCAACCCCCTTGTATACGGAGTTCCTCAGGGTTCCGTCCTGCGACCTGTCTTATTTACATTATACTCCCAGCCTCATGAATGTGACTTCCACAAATACGCTGATGACATGGAGCTGACAAAAGGCGCACTTCCTGATGAGTTTTCTTCAGTTCTGTCAGGCATTTAAACATGCACAGACAATGTTTTAACTTGGATGAATAGTAACAAGCTGATGTTGAATGCTGACAAAACTGAAGTAATTCCTGTTGGTGCTCCCTCCCCTGCTCCGACTAGTAAACAGTGTTTCTGTCAAAATTGCTGGCAGCACCATTCCCTTCAAAACACCAGTTAGTTATCTTGGTGTCAAGACAGACCAGACACTGTCCATGCATGAGAAAATCAACAGTGTTTGTCGAGCCTCATTCCTGGAGCTGAGATGCATTGCACCTATCCAACCGTATCTTACTGAATGTGCTTCAGCTAGACTAGTCACTGCGCTGGTAACTTCCCACTTTGACTATGGTAATTCCCTCTATTTAGGTCTGCGCAGGAACAGGTATGTCAGTTGCAAAGGGTTCAGAACATTGCTGCATGGCTTGTTCTGAAGAAAACGTAAAAGCGACCATGTGACACCCATGCTTAAAAAACTCCACTGGTTGCCGAAGATGTTTCGTTGTCAGTGCAACTGCAAGATGGCAACTTTGGCATACCGTCACTTTGACCGGCTTACCTTTCTGCTTCACTCTGCACATACCAGCCTTCACTTTCTCTGCGGTCCTCCAGTGAGAAACTTTTGAAGGCTCTTAAACATAACTTGAAAACTGTTGGGGAACGCTCATTTAGCTTCATTGCACCTTCAGTTTGGAACTCGCTGCCTGCCAGTCTGCGAAATCTCCCTACTTTCTCAGTTTAAGGCTCAGTTGAAAACTCACTTGTTCCAGCTTGCTTTTCCTCAGTCGTAGATCCGTGGTCCGTTGTATTTATTTGTATTGTTTCATATCGTCTATGTCATGTTTGAATGCGTGTGTTAGCGCAATGAGTTTTTGCCACAAAAAGATTTTGCGCTATACAAGAACCATTTATTATTATTATTTTGGATAAGAATTATACATATGTACCTTTTTAGTAGGATTCGTTTTCTTTTGCATGTTGTGATCAATTTTTTTAAATGTAGCTAGAGTAGAAGTTCTCTATATTGTTGCGAAATTTGACCTTGATTTTTGCTGGAAGCTTTGGGAAAGGGCGCAATTATTCTAGTGACTTCAAAATCAAATGACGTCAAAGATTGTAGAACATGTTGGCTACAATTTGCTACATTTATGGAATGAACCTAGATGTTAGTGGAAGATTGTAGACTGATCTAGAGTGTTCTTTTTAATGAATATTAATGAGTTTTGGTTAAATTTTCTTTTCTGATTGGTTGAGTTGTGTAACTTGCTGAATTGTTCTGGAAATATGTAATAGTATAAAAGAGCGTGTTTGTATGGGAGACACATTGTACCAAAACTGCAGATGCACTGTATGAGACAGTGTACCAACATGTGGATGCATTGTGCTGAGAGTGCCATCGTGAGAATAAAGTACTGCTGGAACTGTTACTCCAGTGTGGTCTACAACCTTGTGCCACGTGTGATGAGTTGCAACTGAATAGTTTCTTTACTTGTACAACACCTCATCCCTATTAACCTATTAATTGTGCATGATGTCATAATAATCATAGTTCATACCTCATCCCAAGTGACCTAGTAATTGTGCATGATGTCAACTGCCACAATAATCATACCTCATCCCTAGTGACCTGGTAATTGTCATAATAATCACGCCTTATTCAAAGTGACCTGAATGGTAATTGTGCATGATGCTGTTATAATATAATCATGCCTTATTCACAGTGACATAAATAGGGTAGTTGTACATGATGCTGTCATAATAATCATACCTCATCCACAGTGACCTAAATGGTAACTGTGCATGATGCTGTCATAATAATCATACCTCATCCAGTGACCTGAATGATAACTGTGCATGATGCTGTCATAATAATCATACCTAATCCACAGTGACCTGAATGGTAATTGTGCATGATGCTGTCATAATAATCATACCTTTCACAGTGACCTGAATGGTAATTGTGCATGATGCTGTCATAATAATCATACCTTTCAGTCACCTGAATGGTAATTGTGCATGATGCTGTCATAATAATACCTTTCACAGTGACCTGAATGGTAATTGTGCATGATGCTGTCATAATAATCATACCTCATCCAGTGACCTGAATGGTAATTGTGCATGGTGCTGTCATAATAATCATACCTTTCACAGTGACCTGAATTGTAATTGTACATGATGCTGTCATAATAATCATACCTCATCCACTGTGACCTCATAATTCTGCATGATGTTGGGCTCAGACTTGATACACAGCAGTTCCAGGTACTTGTGTTTGGTGATCACATACTGGAAAGTCTTGCCTGCAAACCCGTCCATTGTCAACAGCGGCTGAATAAACTCGATCACATCATCCCACTGCCCGTCCAGAATCAACTGACGGAGAAACAGTAGGTCGTCCGAGTACTGGCCATTAATCACGCCTGTCTCTCGCTCCACTGACAGCATGGAGATGTTCAGTTCACGGTTCTGGAGAAACTCCAGCACCAGTTTGATTATGTCCGCTTCTGACACGATCAGGCTATTTTCTGCAGGCATTTTTTGGTTAGGTGGTCACACAACTTGAAGTTGAAAAACACAAATTAGACTTTGTGGCAAACTGCATCAAAATTGTCTGCATGTGGTTTTTTCCCGTAGCATTTTCATACGGTCTTTTGCGACACAGAAACGACATCAGTGCTACTCAAGCCATGGGACAATGTCAGATCTCTCCTTATAAGTCTAGTGTCACGCCATCTGCGGCAACGCTATCAGTAGAACACTTCCACAATGGCACATGTACTCTTGTCCCACAAATAATACGTTAAATCCGATGTTTAACTGAACAGATAGAGTATAACACTCTCGGTACTGAACATATTCCACAACTTTGATGACTGAAATCACGTGAAGTAAACTTGGCACCGTTCGCTAGAATACGTGAATTTTTCCCGTAATTCTTGTAGTCGACAGATTTTCCTATGCGACTCTTCACCGCCACCTTCTTCTGGTTAAATACACAAAGTTCGCAATTACAGCACTGCTATTTTGGGGTCTAAGTTCGTGCAGAAGCATTCTGAAATGCAAAGGAAGCTCATTAGAAATTTGATGGGCCTTGTTTTGGCACCGCAGCCGGGAACGTAGGAACCGGAAATGAGTCAGAGAATAATGGTCTGCTACACAAGGGGAGGGTACTGTGTTGTAGTAAAAGTACTGTTGTAAATTGATTGTAATATTATAGTTTCTTGCCGTTATTTTAAAAGGTATATTTTATACTGCAGTTACAGAGAAAACGTTTATGGTTCCGGGTATATCATTTTTATAATCATAAGATTTTAATAATTTAATGCGATTAATTAATTAATCAATACATTTATTTATTTATTATTCGTATATTATGATTTTAGTCATCTCGTGTTCTTGTATGCATGCGAGTCATGGACCCTCACAGCAGATCTTGAAAGGAGGATACAAGCCACTGAAATGACATGTTTTCGAAGGCTGCTTGGCATTTCATGCAGAGATCACATCACGAACGAGAAAATGGGAAGCAGAATCGGGCAAGCCATCGGGCCCTATGAAGACCTATTAGCCATTGTGAAAAAAACGCAAACTGAAGTGGTATGGGAATGTCACGCGTTCAGCAGGGCTTGCCAAAACAATCTTGCAAGGCACTGTGCAAGGAGGACGATGGAGAGGAAGACAGAGGAAAAGATGGGAGGACAATATCTCAGAGTGGACAGGACTGAGGCTAGGTGATACACTAAGAATGGCAGAGAACAGAGAGGAATGGAGGGAGCTAATTGCCAAGTCATCAGTGGTGCCCCAACGGTCGGCAAGACTACGGGATATAGATAATGGTTTTTATGAATATTTCTTTATTTTCTTGCTTGATTATTTATTTGCTTTTGTAATCTACTTACTTGTTTACTTATGCACCTGTTTACTTTTAGTCAATAAGAAAAGCAGTACAAGTACAAAAACAAGTAAAGAAAAAAGTAAACATGTAAATATGTAGTAATGTACACAAGTGAAAATGTAAATATGTCAATAAATCAAGTACACTTTAGTAAGTAAGTGAACAGATAAAGGGAAGCAAAAAGCTAAAAAAAGAAAAAAAAAGAGTACATTATAAATGACACAAGTAATCAAGTGTGTGTTGTTAGTTTGTTTGATAAT
This sequence comes from Semisulcospira habei, assembly GCA_036245525.1. NCBI lineage: Eukaryota > Metazoa > Mollusca > Gastropoda > Semisulcospiridae > Semisulcospira > Semisulcospira habei. Next base: position 166,307,475 of record BTPG01000004.1, read on the forward strand.
CATCTGTCTTAGCACCAACAGTTCTTCCACAATGCATATAGTACTTTCATTTTATTGGAATGAGGAAGTTGATTTTCTGCGAGTGCAAGAGAGGACCATATTGTGAAATTCTCTGTAGCACATCTCTGTGCATCTATTATGAGAACAAAGTCCTGCTATGTCTGTATGTAAGGATAAAGGGTATATCGTCAAAAGCCGATGATGTTGTCATTGTGCATGACGTCTGTTTGTGGGTGCGGGTGTGGCTGGCCAAGTTTGGTGAAGATCCATGCACAAAACCTGCGTGTGAAGGAGATTTTGGTGGAGATCGAAGCTGTTGCGCTGGAGCAACCCCACCCTCTCGGCCGCAGAAATCAGAGTCCAGTGGCACAATGAGACTTTACAACTGGTAACTTCCTTGGCTGCAGTGGATGGCCATGTCTTCTTCTGTGCTCCGATATAAGATGCACTCCACGGTGCACTGCTGACCCGCCCTCTTGGCCGTTGAACCCTAGATCGAGTTTCTTTCGCCCAGTTGGCTGGTGACAGACATTGCTTGCTAGGACGAGTAAGTCCTGCCTCACCAAGGGTTTGAAACCCCTGGTTTCCCCTCACTTGGTTTAGCCAGCCAGTCGAAGCTGTTGCCCGTGGTGTGGCCACTGCACATGCTGCAGCTGCGTGGAGCCACATTTAGAGTTGAGTGTCAAAGTGGGAACCTATACTGGTGGACTACTCTCTAACTTCAAGAGACGACTTGTCCCCCCACTATAAGTGAAACCCCCTCCTTGTATACTCCAGACACCAGTGTATGTAGTAGGAAACAATAAAAACAAAATTTTTTGGTTTTTTGATGCAATTGTTTAAAAAATAAAATTATTGCCCACAAGACGAAGGTCCCAAGTAAGTTGGATAGATATTGATTACAAGTTTACTGTCTGTGAAAATACTAGTGAATTAAATTAGCAGGGGCTTATGAGAATCAATGCCTCCTGCAAGTGACAATCTGCCACACTCGCATCCCCGTAAGATGGCAGTCAGGTTTGAATTCTGAGTGTAAACATAAGTGCGCGCACACATACACACACACAAAACTGTAAACATAAAAGATCACACACTATGAAAATGGAAAACTTTTTTTAACACCAAGTATGCATAAAAACAATGTAACCGGACAAAGCACTAGTGGGTCCTATAATACATCCCTTGGCTGTGAAGTGTGGACCAGGTCAGCCTGATTGTAATGTGACGCTTAGAAGCCTTCAAGTCTGACCACGTCACTGGCATCCACATTGATTGGGGGAACTTGATAGGAAACACAGTTAGCAAATATGTCTGCTGGCCAGCACCAGCCTCAGCCGGCCGTCGCGCAGCCGAGCATGGGCCAGTTAAGGCTGGCGCTTGTAGACGTTTTGCTCACTGGCAGCCAAAGGCCTGACCGAATTACATCTGATTTTGTGACATTATGATGTGGTAATAACGAGGCTGACCTGAACTTTGAACACATGAGTTACATGTACACTTCAGTAAAGCAGACAATTGTCCAAATGATTAACCCATTCAGCCCCAACGTACTACAGCAGGAGATGGATCGACCATGATAATTCAAGGGTAGTGCCAGATGAGCTTGGCACCTGACGGCGCCAAGCTCATCTGGCACTACCCTTGAATTATCATGGTCGATCCATCTCCTGGAACTGGTACAAAGTCGTTAGGAGTTAATTTACGGGTTAAATGGGTTAACTTCTTCAACCTACAGCAGTTTCAAAGTTGTATCCACATGAAGTCATGATGGACGCGTGACTGTCAAGCATGTAAGCACAAGGAAATGACCGACAAAGAAAGGAAGGATGCTTAGAAATCAAAAGAACTGTTCTGATCCTGCATATACTGACCAGCAAATGAAATGCAATATCATCAAAATCATGTGTTTTTGATGATTTCAATGATGATGCATTTCTTTTGCTCATCAGTATAAAGCATTTCCAATGATGTCGCCTTTCTTTTGCTCGTAATCACATTTCAAAGCAGGGTTTTGAAACAGCGCTATGGAAACAATTTCCCCTTGGGGACAGTAAAGCATTATGGTACTGTATTGTAAAACAAGAAGAAACAAAAACTTAATCAAATTAAACATTGATATTTTGTAGTTTTTACTGCAAAAATAAGGCTCGTAGATTGTTTATGAATCAAAGTTTACACGAAACACTCAAACTCATTGCCCTGACGTGTGTTAAATCTAGACCAAAAATGTGACTGCCAAGCCTGTAAAAACCCCACCAGAGAAACACGGTTTTATTTTTCTCTTGTGATTTTCTCTACTGGAATTTTCTTGTGAGAAATCACTGCGGATGACGGGGCTTGTCAAAGGAAACCCAGGGGCAAACATACTAAGTGCCTTGTGGGGATGCTGGAAGTACTGTGTGGATTTGTAAGTTCTCTCACAGCATAAGATGTGCTTCTCCAACAAAATGCTGTCAGTCTCTGACCAGTGTTTTAAAAGTCAAGAATCCAGGGTCAAAAGCATGCTAATGTGTGTTTCCACCGCCTACTTTTTTACATTTTTTCTTAAACCCTTTTAGCCCCAAGCTCCCATTTCTCAAATTTTGGAGGTGTTGCCTAATGACTGTGTACCAGTTGCAGAAGATGGATCGACCATGATAATTCAAGGGTAGTGCCAGATTAGCGTGGCGCCTGAAGTAGGGACTCAGGGCAAAATGGGTTAAGCCTAAAACAGGAGCACAATGCCCTCCTTCCTCATCTTTCAACACCCCGACTGCCAACTGATACATCTTTGTTACATCAACGCAGCCATCCCACCAACATGGGTTCACAGAGGCCACAGCAAGGGGCTTAGATCCTCATCAGTCCCTGCAACACAGGGGTTCCCGAGGGTCTGTGTCTCTTGCAGTTGGATCATGTCCCTTTTTGTTTCTCAGCAGTCAAGGGATTAAATGTCAATGGTTCTCGTGAACTTCTACATTTCTGACATCAAGCCGTGGAAAAAACCAGCGTGCACACGTTTTCCACCGCAGTCTGACGGGCAACTTACTGCCTGACAAGGGACCTGCTCTTTAACCTATTAAATCCCAAGGGTGAGTTTGTAAAATTTGCTTACTGTCCTATGAAGGCTACTTTACAGATTAGGAGAGAGACCAATCATTATAGTTTAAGGGTGGTGCCAGAATAGCTTGGCGCCTTGAGCTATTTTGGCACCACCCTTGAACTATCATAGTCCATTGAATTTCAAGCAGTAGTGTGTCAGGATGAAAAGGGTTAAATGCATGAATGTTGAAAAAATCAGGCAACAAATAACAGACATGCTTTCAATGTGTCACAAATGTGTCGCACAAAACCAACAGCCCACCAGACATTTTTCGTGCACGCTGATCTTGGGACAGGACATAACGAAAGGCCAGGGCACCAAGATTTGTCAGTTTGTTTTCCTAACATCCAACCTTGTTACAGTCAAACCTGCATATAAAGGCCACCAAAGGGACAGGACAGATGGGACCACTACCAACAGGCGGCCATATTATACAGGGCTGTGATATATTAACCCTCCTAACCTCATGGCTGCGTTTCTTAACTTTTGGAGGAGGAGTCTAACAACTATGTACCAGTTGTATGAGATAGATTGATCGTGATAATTCAAGGGTAGTGCCAGATGAGCTTGGCGCATTCAGGCGCCAAGCTCATCTGGCACTACCCTTGAATTATCATGATCAATCCATCTCCTACTGCAGGGTCCCTGGGCTGAATGGGTTACACAAATGATGGGGATGTATACATCTTAGGTGGCTGCTATAAACACAGCGGGTTTGACTGCACAAGTCCAGTTGACTATTTTTGTGAAAAATACGCACAGAAGAACCTGGTAGGAAAAAATCCACTTGACCATCGCCAAATGCCAGGAGAACTTTTGCAGGGCGAGGCAGTCACAGTGAATGGTGAACACAAAGTTTAGTGAAGGTGCACACAAAACGTTGTCCTGGCTACCTGAAACAAATCTGGGCTCCACACAATGTAGTGTGTGCACAATGTAGTGTGTGCACAATGTTCTGTGTGCACAACGTTGTGTGTGCACAATGTTATGTGCGCACATTTCCAAGCCTGAACACTGCTGTGCACGTGTTCAGCAAATTTTAGATGGCTACTTGGGTCCAAGAACATCTGGTCCTCCATGACATTTCCAACCCATCAAACATGATAGTCCAAGCTATTCTGGCACCACCCTTGGGCTATCATGGCTGACAGCTCTCAAATTTGAAAATGTCGACGACATAGCTCAACGTGCCTGCCCTCGTCACTGCCAGCGTAAGTCATTTAACGTCAGAGTCCCAGTCATTCAGGGAACGTGGCCACAAAGTGGTGTCAGCAAGAGGCATAGATCCACATCAGTCCCTGCAATTGCGGGGGCTGATGAGGATCTATGCCTCTTGCAGTTGGGTTGTTGGCAGTAAAGGGGTTAAATCATGAACACACAAGAAGACAAGTTTGTGAACACGAACACTACCAAGTTCAGCAGGGCGATGCTATGTGCACGCTTGTAACTTCTGCAGTCAATACTGCTACGCATTTTTGTACATTTAATTTTGGCTTCAGTAAAAAATAAATGCGACTACAGTTGTAATTTTGTGGCTCAAAATCTGACAATCCACATGAACAATTGTGGATTTGAATGGAGTGAAAAAAAAAAAATAAAACATACAATCAATATGCAATAGTTGCGAGTTGGTATGTGATTTGGAACCTTACAGCCATGAGCCGTATGGTCCAAATCACAGACCATCACACATTTGTTGCTTGCTGTGTCTCAAACCCAAACGATCGATGCTGTGTGTACAACACACGGTACTGAATAACGATCAATGCTGCGTGTACACAATAGTGTACAGTGTTGTTACAGCAAACACATCTTCCACACCAACAGCCAAAAGCTGACAACCGAGAGCAAAGCTAGATGTGTGCTGGGGCTGTCATTTGGGACACTACAGCCTGCGACAATAAGATAAACAAGAAAGGCAAAGCCCTTATGGCTCACGTGTACGACCGATCTACACGTGTGACAAATAATAAAGGGATGACTTCTGCATCAACAAAATCCATGTTTTCTCAAATTTAGACAGTTTTCACACATCTGTGAAACCCTCATGACCCTTGACCTTTGCGACGAGTCGACTAAATTAGTATACATAGGAAGGTCTTATCATCAGCTACCTTTGTGCCAAATTTGACTGAAAAGTTTGCAAAAATGTTGATAATAACAATTTACACACATTTGCCAACTTCTTGTGACCCTTGACCTTTCTGAGGGGTCATCCAAATTAGTATGCATTGATAGGTCTTACCATCAGGTATCTCTGTAGCAAGTTTGGGTTTGAAGTTGTGAATAGTATTTGAGAAAAAAAAAACATCTTTTGTCAAAATATGGCTATTTTGGACCTATTTCCTGAGCTCTTGTGACCCTTGACCTTTCTGAGGGATCAACCAAAATAGTATGCATAGAAAGGTCTTACCATCAGGTATCTTTGTACCAAGTTTGGGTTTGAAGTTGTGAATAGTATTTGAGAAAAAAATAAATTGTCAAAATATAGCTATTTTTGATATATATCTCCTGATCTCCTATGACCTTGACCTTTGTGAGAGGTCACTGAAATTGGTATGCTTAGACATGTCTTGCCACAAAGTATCCTTGGGCCAAGTTTGAAGACTGTAGCTTGAATAGTCTCCGAGAAAATACCAACATTAAAGTTTTTACCACGGATGACGATGGACGGATGGACGACCACTGGCCCAGAACACAGACTCATTTTTGCTTCACACATGAGCCAAAAATGACAGACCAGCAAACAAGCTACAGTGGGACTGAAATGTTTGCATATACTCGTACAGCAGAAATCATGGCCACGCTTGAGTACATGCAAGCCAAAACCCACTCAATTATTTCATGTACAAGACCGACGTAAAATTGTCTGACAAATATTTAAACATTAAGCCCTGATACGCTACATACAACAGGAGACTGACCGACCATGATACTTCGAGGGTGGAGCCAGAATAGCTTGGTGCCAGAATAGCTGGGTGCCTCGAGGCATCAAGCTATTCTGGCACTGCCCTTGGACTATCTTGGTATACCTGTCTCTTCCGTCTTCTGTGGACAACTCCTAAATCAAAAGTAGGTCACAACTGCACATACTTCAAACATTCTGTGGATTGATGCAGCCCGCTCAGTCTGCCGGCGTCATGTATTATCATGAGCTGCTGCAGCTGCATGAGAAATATGCCTCTTGCTTGCCGGCAGTTGCCTCACTGACATCCGCTGTTGCAGGTACTTGTATCCAGTCCTGACCCATTGAGCCCCAACTCCCTACAGCAGGAGATGGGACTGACCATGATGATTCAAGAGTAGTGCCAGATGAGCTTGGCGCCTGAAGGCGCCAAGCTCATCTGGCACTACCCTTGAATTATCATGGTCAATTCATTACCTGCCACCGGTACAGTCATTAGGTAAAGCTCCAACATTTGGGAAATGCGGGCGTGGGACTGAATGGGTCCACAGTATGACTGCAAGGCGGACGCATGCCGCAGTAGTCTGTGTGATCCAGCTAAACAGTCCCGGCTATAAACCTACTGTCCTACCTTAGTATAAAGGGTTACTTAGCTCAGGTATTGGAGTTTAACGCCAAGCAAACTACGAAGGCCACCTAACAGCAGCCTTACTATAAAGGGGCTCAAACTACTATCTTTGATCTAGTTCTGATTTAAGAATAAGACCTATTTTGGGAATTCCAAGCTAAGGGCTCAACATGCTGAAGGCCAGGATTCCCCCCCCCCCCCCCCACCCCCCCCAAAAAAAAAAAAAAATAAATAAATAATTAAGAAAAAAAATTGTATATAAGGTACATGGTTTGGAAACTATCATTGTATGCATCACACGACATTTTCCATATTGCATACAACGGGGCGTACAGGTGTTTAGGTATCATACAACGGACATACAGGTGTTTAGGCATTATTTCAACCAACACCACCGATATCGGCGAGCAATGAGCAGTATGGCAATTTAGATCAAACTAGAAAATATGAAAAATAAAAAAACAAAAAAAGAGTGAAATGGTAACTCTTCACACAAGACCCATCATAGTTTTTATCATTCTATCGTTGGAAAATTAATCAAACTGAAAAATAGTGCACTAATTTCTACAGTTTTTCCAGACTATGTACCTGTATCTGTTCCTGCAATTCACACTGGCCGTCCCCCTTCATTCACTACCGATAAGCAGTGATCAGGGGATCAAGCTTCACATTGTGTACGATCTATTTACCATTTTCACGTGTCTATACAAAAACTGAACTTTGTTCTTTCAGCGCGATCAAAGGCAGTGGTAAACAGTGTGCACTACACAGGAGTCACTTGCATTTCAACTCGTCTTGTCCCGCAGCCACACAAACTGCAGCATCCATATAGACTAGGAGCTGTTTTCAGCGGCCACCTGCTTAAAAACAGGTCAACTGACCTGCTTACAAACAGGTCAACTGACAAGATGGGTGCTCTCTCTCAACACAAGTCTTGAAGGGCAAAAAGTGTCACCTGTCATTAAAGACCATTATTTAGGAACTTGTAGCCACCTGAATGATGGTCTGTAACGACAGGTGGTCTGTCATCAGGGTGGTTGTGACTACCATCAGTCCACTCCCACCCAACAGCTGTCCCTCCCTCACTTCTTGCTCCTGCACCATTCTAAATCCTCCAGTGCCATGCTGTCCGGCCAGCTAGTTCTGTCACGTCCTTCACTTGATGTCCAGTGCCGCACTGTGCGGCCAACTAGTTCTGTCATGCCCTTCACTTGATGTATGGATTTACTTTTGCCAGGCACTGTTAGTCACTTGCGTCACTATTCTCAGGTGAGGAATTTCCTTCTGGTATTACAGTCAGACCTGTGGAAGGCCACCACCCAAAGGACTATCAAAAGTGTTGGCCACAGACAGGTGGTCTCTGTACGCAGTGTCATCTAAGTAACAGAGAGAGGACCATGCTAACACAGGTGGTCGCCTTGACAGGTCTGACTGTGTTATAACCCTCATATATACAGCGAACACCCAGAGATCTCCTTGTGAAAAACACAACTATATACAATGCAAGCAAGATGTCCATACAGACTACCATCAGCCTCTGCATCACTAGGCCGTCAACTTGACCCAGCTAGAGGCATAGATTATGATAATTAAGCCCACAGCAAGCTGAGAATGGAACGTGGAGGTCAAACTGGGCTAGCAAGATGGGTGGGACCCCCAAAAAAGTTGAATCCTGTCTTGGGGCACTTTTTAAGTAAAAAAAAATAATAATAATAATTGGAATCCGGAAATCTGGCTGTAGCCGGAAAATCCCACCCATGTGGTTGTCATGAACCCCTGCAGTAAGCTCATGATGATCTATGCCTCTTACCAATGAACGATGTGACAACATTACATTTTATATCAAACTAGAAAAGCTGAAATGAAAAAATGTTTGCGGCGAACATTACAAAGCAGTGAGAAATTCTTCTTCTATGGAGGACAGCACTGTAAACTCAACGCCCAGTCTGAAACAGAAGAAAAGAGAATGTGAGCCAGCGTACGAACTGCGTACACACGTGAATGATCGTTGATACGTATGACTGCACGAACACTCGCACGCATGATCACTACAATTCAACACACCTGAATCCTGACACACCTATCCAACTGCCAGTGGATGAAGACTGTGCTGAAATCATAATGTCAGGGGCAAAGACCCCCCGCCTTAACAACACAAACTGCCATTTGGATGAAGACTGTGCTTGTGAAATCATAATGTCAGTGTCAAAGACCCCCCGCCATAACAACACAAACTGCCAGTGGATGAAGATTGTGCTTGTGAAATCATAATGTCAGGGGCAAAGATCCCCCGACATAACAACCATCCACTGGATGCACAGTGGTGTCAGCAAGAGGCATAGATCCTCATCAGCCTCTTGCTGACACCACTGTGTGTTCAATTTATTTCAGCAGTAAAGGAGTGAAATGTTCTTTTCTATATTTGAAAACAAAAGCACAAATTACTTTTTAAAGTCGGCAGTGACCTCCTCGACCTTGGACGGGTGTACGCAGGCAGCGCAGCGGGTGAGGTTGGGGTCAAACAGCGAGGCCAGGTATTTCTTGCCCACCACTTGCAGGTCCATGATGCTCACCTTGGCTACCTTCTTCACCATCTCTCTGTGAGTCAACACAAACACAAGCAACATATAGCCAGCTTCAACTCATCCAGCCTGGCACACGTATTTCCCAAATTGTGGAGGCGTCATCTAACGACTATGCACCTGTTGCAGGAAATGGATCAACCATGATAATTCAAGGGTAGTGCCAGATTAGCTTGGCGCCGAATGGCACTACCCTTGAATCATCATGTTCGACCCATCTCCTGCTGTAGTGCGTCAGGGCTGAATGGGTTAACTCACTGCAGACACCAAGCTTCAATAGCTGCAAGTGTCCCTTAGACATGGCACTGGTAATGCTATACAACACTTCTGCAGCTACTGATGTCCCTTAGACATGGCACTGGTAATGCTATACAACACTTCTGCAGCTACTGATGTCCTGCTCCTTGAATAAATTAGCACCAACAGGTCTGTAAAGCACACAATGATATTGATAGACCAGGGATGCTACTTCCATCTTCGCTCCCTTGGGAAACTACCTGTCCTGATAGCCAAAGCTGCAAATGCTATTGCCGTTGCCCTTGTCCTATCCAGACTGGACTACTGTAACAGCTGTCTTTGGGGTCTACCAGAGCAACAACTCAGACGTCTTCAACTGGTTCAGAACACGGCCGCCAGAATTGTCACAAGAACCAAAAGAAGGGAGCATATCACACCAGTCCTTTAAGCAGTTGCACTGGCTTCCAGTCGAGCAAAGAATTGATCACAAGATTCTCACTCTCTGCCACAAGTCTATAAATGACCCAGCCTCACCACAGTACCTCCGGGAAATAGTCCCACGTCATAACCCTCCGAGGCAGCTCCGTTCTGCTGTCCGGTCCAAACTCTGCACCTCAAATGTTGAAAGCCACACAAAGAACGACTTGGTTTCCGGGCATTTTCACACTGCGGACCTATGCTGTGGAATGGACTACCATAATCCTTGAGGGACATTGACTGCATTGGCACCTTCCATAGGCACCTCAAGACCCACCTGTTTCTTGACTTTTAATTCTAGGACTACTGTGCACCCAATTTTTTTTTTTTTTTTTTTTTTCTTTTTTTTTGCGCCCTGAGCATGCTGCTAGAATGGAGTGGATGTGCCTTACAAGTGGACATCATCATCAGGCAGCGCACGTGACGCTGGACAGGAATCCCAGGCCAAAGTCAGGAGAATGACAAACAACACAGAAGCATTTACAAAATCCTCACTCAGTTGATCATGCACAAACACATTACATCCTGTGGCTGAATGTTTAACATTTATCAAGGCTTACATTACACATTAGGAGATGGATCAACCATTTTAGTTCAAGGGTGGTGCCAGAATAGCTTGGTGCCTCAGGCACCAAGCTATTCTGGCACCACCCTTGAACTATCATAGTCAAATTAATTGCAAGTAGTAGTGTATCAGGATGAAAAGGGTTAAAAACACACCAAAATGCAACCGTTCAAGATATTCCAATTCTGTCTTTTGCTTGCTGATCACAGGACTGAGGATTGCGGAAATGATCACAGGACTGAGGATTGCGGAAATGATCACAGGACTGAGGATTGTGGAAATGATCATAGGACTGAGGATTGTGGAAATGATCACAGGACTGAGGATTGCAGAAATGATCACACACAGGACTGAGGATTGCAGAAATGATCACAGGACTGAGGATTGCGGAAATGATCACAGGACTGAGGATTGTGGAAATGCTAACAGGCAATTTGACATACTTCGGACTCACAACAGGGTTCTCTATACGCTGTCATATGTTTTGAAGTTTGTGACCCAGTTCCTAACTTTCCTAACCAACGATACTTTTTGGCAGGAAAGACAAGTAGTTACGCATCTTCTCTGCTGATCATCAGTAATAGTCATGGCGTTTGCTACTGACCGTACCATTTGGCAGGAAAGACACATAGTTACACATTTTTCTGCCGAGCAATACTGTCAGAGCAGTCAAGGGGTTGAATTTTCAGTATATGATTCAGAGTTTCAACGCATAATACACACTGAAATTGGAACCCCCAGCATATAACGCATCTTCTCTATGGATGGTATTGTTTTGATCAGGTATAGAGCGAACGGTGATACCAGTAGTCAAAACTGCAGCATGATGCAGGTCTAAGCATGCAACTATTGCACAACCTGTTCTGGCCAAGCACCTTTCTTCGCAAGAAACTGTGGTCCTAAACGACGACAGCTCTCTCAGGAAAAGTCTGGAAGGCACGGCTTTACCAGCCAGTGCTGGCGCCTAGCACTTAGTTCGCTTCCAGCTGCCAGAGAGATAAGGCGCCGCGAGGTAACATTCCACTCTCGCCCGCTCATTCTATTTATATCGCACTTGAAGTTTGCTACTGTGCGGTACACGGCGTGTGACCGGCTCTCTGCCGCTATAACAACTACCTACACATTTGTATTCATAACACATCTCTGCCTACAGTGACTGTTGTGGAAGCAACATCGTTCAAAAGTTGAAATTCTCACCTACACACTGATACCAAATATGACAACATTACGACTTGCACTTGTGTAGCAGGTTATGGTGAAAATAAAGAGAACGGGAATTTGTTGATGTACGATGTCGGTGTTTGTTGTGAAATTGACAAAGTTCCCACAGCCATAACACGAAGACGCTACTTTTCCCAATGAAACACACTTGCATGCATAAGGGTCAGCATGCCTACAGTAAGTATCACTTACCGGATTTTGGATTCATGGTGGGGGACGAAAGCAGGAGGGTGGTTAATGAGGTCACTGACAGGTCGCGTGTTCTGGCATTTCTCGCCCGCAGCCGTCTCGGTACTCCACAGACTGCTATTGCCATCCCGAAATACGATCAGTCCATAACAGGTCACAATATTCAACAGTGTTTTAAAACATACCTTGAGGTTTAACACATTTTCTGACACACTAGACATAAGAACCGAATACCGAGTTTCTGTTCACAGATACACAACTCCGGCGCCGTCTATGCGAGAATTTGTTTCTGTTTGACTACTGTAGGAATGACGGAGTGGAGGACGGGTGACACGAGTGTCATGTGCTCGGTCATGAGCAGTCTGAGTTTTTCCTCCTCTGTCTGCAAGCCATATGTCCTGCTCTTTAGAATGTTAATGGTAGCGTGACTCTCTTCACCTCCCTGCTCACCATGAAGCGCCAAACCAAATCCCCACTTTGTCATAAATTCAACGCAGTGGCATTCCAGGATATGTTGTTTCGGAATGATGCTACTGGCTGGAAAAGTACTTCGAAAAAAACGCATGTAGTTTGCAATCTTGTCATTGATGTCTTGCATTGATTCATTCTTGCTCTTCACCGGCATTTTGTGAGAAACATTAGTATGAACTTGTGAGTAAAGGTCGTTCAGAATTCGGAACTTTAAGGATATGTCATGCGCTGCTGCATGAAGTTTAGGATCATCTGTCAGCTTCATGGTATTGCTGATAACACTGTCACCAACATCAGTCAACACATCATACTTCAAGTAACGGTGGCAGTGGTTGCCAACAAACGAACGACCATGGTATGCTTGCATGAATATCTTATTCCTCTTTAGTGCTTCGTCAAGGCCAGAAGTGACAGGCCCGCACAGAAATGGCAACTTTGTCTCTTCTCTCAGAGCTTCTATTTTGTCCTCGAATTCTGCTACCCGCTGCATCTTCTGCTCACGTCGTTCATCAAAATTCTTCGCACTCTCATTGTGTCTCTTGTCGCTCAACACTGCAACACCCTCAGTCAGCTGTTTTCTTTTTTCCAGTTCTTTGATGACTCTTACTTCTGAAATGTACTTTTCAAAAGGTGTGTTTTCATCATGTGCCTCCTTTCCCTCGGCCAGTCTTTCAGCAATGGCTTTATCAAGTTCGTGGCATTCTTGCTCAAGGAGGGAATGATGTTTTTTTTTACTATACCTAACAGAAGATGGAGGTATGGTGGTGCCGTTTGCGAAATCTCAACATCAAAGATTGGTTCATGTACAACATTGTTGTAACCCTTGGCATTCTTTTTGTCTCTTCCTGCACGAATGTATCGCCTGTAATCCCTCTTGATGTTGTTCAGAGTTCGTTGTTTCACTTGTACTCGCTCATGTGGAGCTCTTTGTAGCTGACTTTTCGAAGCTGTGCACCAAAGACAAGGGTGGACCCCTTGTGCTCCTGAGAGACCAAAAAGTTTGAGGAGAAAATCGTAATCGCCAAACAGAAATACACGTATCTGTTTTTCTTTCCATTTCATGGTTTGGAGAACTGACACCTGCTCTTTAAACGACTGCAAAATTGTTTGAAGATTTTCATGACTGTCTTTACAGTTAGCCATACACACCAAAAACGTATTGTGTTTAGAGTTAGGGTTTTGGAGATTAGCAACTTGAAGCATTGTTTTATAACTGTTACCGCCATGATCTCCTCCTAGTTTTATCCAAATTTCATCTTTTGGTATTTGTTCATGCCATTCAAGAAGATTTGCAGCTTCATACTTGTCAAGCAGTTCAGGAACAAAATGTGTGAGATCTTCTATGTATGCGACAGGCGTTTTCTGGCTTTCCTTCTTGTTTGTGACTTTGTTTTCAAAGGTCAGATTCTTTTGTTCAATGGTCACTCTGCCACAGAGTGCTTCCTTCTGGGCCTGCCTTTCTTTTCTTTCACTTTCAAGGTTGACACCAATACTTCTCATGAAGCGTTTATATGTTCTGTACTTGGACCAGCTTAATCCTAGATTGGTTCTCAGCGCAATACCCTGTTTTCTACAGATATACACGGATCGCCTATGGCCTGCTCTGTCTAATATTGCAGTCATTTTTTCATTTCTTTCTCGTTTTAACTCGTCAGCTATTTGTTCAGTTTCGTCCACCTCTGATCCGCCAGACATATTCGCTCTAGCACGGGCTAGCACCTTCGACCTTCTTTGTATTACGGCCGATGATGCCACTGTTGTTGGTTTTCTCGGTTTGGGTATGTGCATAAAATACAAAGGCTGTCCTCCAGTCTTGCAACGAATTGTGGCATCAGCTGATTCATTAAGCATTGTGCGGTTTAGTGCCGTCTGATATTTTTCTTCCTCCTTTGTCAGTGGCGTCTGCAGTTCCTGGATAGGTCGAAGGCTGGGTCGTTTGATATGTGGAGATGTGGCAATATCGACACCCGTTTTTTCAATGGGTGAAATGGCTATTTCATGCGTCTGCTTGGCTGGTGGAGATGGGGTCCACACTCTTTGTAACGGCGACGTTTGAGCATCGACTGTGCATGGCGTTTTACGGGGAATAGACGTCGGCGGAATAAAACCTTGTATACCACCATCACCTTCATTAGTGCTGTTATCAGTGTCAGTGTTATGAGTGTCACATGCCGCGGATTGAAACGATCGTTTCTTTCCATGCCGGGAACCCCGCTTCACTGGTCGTCCTCCTTTACCTAGCTGCATGAAGTGAACACACGCGACACATTCTTCAACACTCGTATTTGGATCGAACATGGTCCAAATGTGTTGTGATGAGGCAATATCATACGCCGCATTTCGTGTTGTCTCCTCGGACACACGTGTTTCAGTCGAGTCTAACCGTTTCATCCGACAATAGCAACTCCTACACATTGTTTTGGAGTGCATCATGTCTTTGTCTTCCTGGATATTAATTCCATAACACTTGTGGATTAAGTGTTCATAATTGATACAAAGAAATGGCTTTTTATCCGTGTATCTCTTTTGTGATCTCCCGCCACATATTCTGCACAATGCATTTACTCTCATTGTATGGAACACACCTGTGTGTACACAGACTGTACGCGTTTCATCAGACTCCATCATGATCAAAAGTTAAATCAAAAGTACATTTACAAGGTTGACTGTTAGTGTTACACTATTTCCCAAGAAAGAAACGAGGCTATCTCCTCAATAGTATCAGTGTAACTAAGCCCTCTCTTTCCCCAATGCCGGGAGTGTACACCAAGTCGGATGTCTGGAACTTGTCTGTCGACACCTGTCAGTGACCTCATTAATTACCCTCCTGCTTCCGTCCCCCACCATGAACCCAAAATCCATTAAGTGATACGTACTGTAGGCATGCTAACCCTTATGCATGCAAGTGTGTTTCACTGGGAAAAGTAGCGTCTTTGTGTTATGGCTGTGGGAACTTTGTCAATTTCACAATAAATTCTCGTTCTCGTACGCATCAACAAATTCCCGTTCTCTTTATTTTCACCATGACCTGCTACACAAGTGCAAGTCGTAATGTTGTCATGTTTGGTATCAGTGTGTAGGTGAGAATTTCAACTTTTGAACGATGTTGCTTCCACAACAGTCACTGTAGGCAGAGATGTGTTATGAATACAAAAGTGTAGGTAGTTGTTATAGCGGCAGAGAGCCGGTCACGCCGTGTACCGCACAGTAGCAAACTTCAAGTGCGATATAAATAGAATGAGCGGGCGAGAGTGGAATGTTACCTCGCGGCAGCCTTATCTCTCTGGCAGCTGGAAGCGAACTAAGTGTCAGCTATGGTAAAGGCGTGAAGGGCAAAGAGTATCACCTGTCTTTAAAGACCATTATTCAGGTCGCTAAAGAAATCTTAGTGGCCACCTGCCTTTAAAGACCATCATTGGGGTGACTAAGGCCAGCTAAACGCTGATCTGTAATGACAGGTGGCCTCTTGTAACAGGTTGCGCTGTTGAACAATGATATGCAAAATGTCTGACTTGTCGTAGTCATGCTCCACCCCGCGTAGGTAGGACAGGACCGATTCCTGTGCCGTGTCCCAGATCGTCTTCTCCTCCTCGATGATCTCAAAGATGAGACTGGACCGCGCCGACTCCAGCTCCACCTCGTTGAACTGCATCTCCCCACTCAGGTGGTCTTGCTGCAAACAAATGCAACGTTAAGTTCCACCAACAGCTCTAAGGCCGCATTGCTACATCTTGCAGGTGTCACTTAACCATTATGTACCACCTGCAGGAGATGGATGGACCGTGAGAATTCAAGGGTAGTGCCAGATTAGCTTGCAGGTGTCACTTAACCATTATGTACCACCTGCAGGGAATGGATGGACCGTGAGAATTCAAGGGTCCCCCCTATGCCAGAGACTGATGAGCCCCTAAAGCAGTGGGCAAGGAGGAGAAGACCATTGTGTCAGAGTAAGCACAAGAAGGCAGCATCACTGCACTGACTGCTGGATGGCGCCAGTGATACCATGCGGTGTCACGTCTAACCAACTGCCAAACCTACTTATAGGGTCACTTCTCTTTGCAATGCAAGGCGGTGGTGATTTCTGCTTGGTCACAGAAAAAAAAAAGCTGTGAAACATGACAGGTCAGCCTCAGATTGCTGCGGTAGCATACAGTCAGAGAGTGTTCTACGCCATCACAATATTGTAGTGCTCAATTTACACAGATTTGAGCTGACAACAGCCTCAGCTAGCCCGTGTACAGGCAAATTAAGGCTGACATCAGCCAAGGACTTTTGGCTCACTGGGCCCATACCCATGGGAGCCAGAGACTGCGTTATACCAGAGTGTGCAAAAACTGAGCATGACCTGTATGGAAAGAAAAACATACCACAATGCTCTGTCCCACACGGTAAGCTTCGGCCACGTGAGTGGACTTGGCCAACAGGAAATACAGCAGGCCCAGGTCAGCACGCACATACATACTGAAACAATACCACACTCAGATCACAGGCAATAATACCACACTAGCACTCACATCACAGGCAATACAGATGGCCAGTCAACACCACATATATACTGAAACAATACCACACTCGCATCACAGGCAATAATACCACACTCGCATCACAGGCAATAATACCACACTCACATCACAGGCAATACAGATGGCCAGTCAACACCACATACATACTGAAACAATACCACACTCACGTCACAGGCAATAATACCACACTCACATCACAGGCAATACAGATGGCCAGTCAACACCACATACATACTGAAACAATACCACACTCATATCACAGGCAATACAGATGGCCAGAGTCAACACCACATACATACTGACACAATACCACACTCATGTCACAGGCAATACAGATGGCCATGGTCAACACCACATACATGCTGACACAATACCACACTCACACGTCACAGGCAATAATACCACACTCACATCACAGGCAATACAGATGGCCACAGTCAACACCACATACATGCTGAAACAATACCACACTCACATCACCAGCAATACAGATGGCCACAGTCAACACCACATACATGCTGACACAATACCACACTCACGTCACAGGCAATACAGATGGCCCAGTCAACACCACATACATGCTGAAACAATACCACACTCACATCACAGGCAATACAGATGGCCACAGTCAACACCACATACATGCTGAAACAATACCACACTCACATCACAGGCAATACAGATGGCCACAGTCAACACCACATACATACTGACACAATACCACACTCACATCACCGGCAATACAGATGGCCACAGTCAACACCACATACATGCTGACACAATACCATATTCACATCACAGGCAATACAGATGGCCACAGTCAACACCACATACATGCTGACACAATACCACACTCACATCACAGGCAATACAGATGGCCATAGTCAACACCACATACATGCTGACACAATACCACACTCACGTTACAGGCAATACAGATGGCCACAGTCAACACCACATACATGCTGACACAATACCACACTCATGTCACAGGAAATACAGCAGCTAAGCCGTCAGCCAGCCCACATGCTGACACAATACCACATTCATGTCACATATTACTATTTTACAACAATATTTTTCCTTTGTCATTTAAAAAAAAAATCTCTATGCATCGATTTATTTTATTTTTCCTTCCCGACAGAGTAGGGCAACCACTTTGCAAGAAAAAAGTGGTCTGAAAAGTGGTCTCTTTGAACACAATCGTGAGTATGGCCAGAAAAGTCATCTGTCCAGAAGATTGATTGATTGATTGATTGTACATTGCTTAACGTCCCGACAGCAACAAGGCTTTCTCAGGACGTGCCTGCACTGCTTGTGAAAAAATAAAAAAGAAACAGAACATTGAATGTATGTCGCCAGCCGGTCAAATACGTTAAATAAACCTAACACATGGGGCCTAAATAAAGCTAAGACCATTTAGCAACACACATCCAATATCAAGAGCTACAGGCAGTGCAGACAGTAGGGAGAGTTTTAAAAAGGCAAATACAGGTGAATGGACAAAGGGTAGACAGAAACACATGCCCCAGAATAGAGAGAAAAACCCACCCTGTGGGGCTGACCAGGGTGACCCTGGGAACTAAAAAATACCTAACCCCACCCAAGTCCCCCAGGGCAGACCCGGGTGGGGTCTGTCCAGAAGACAATGATCTAGGTGGCTGTAGCCAAGTACACGATGGTCTTCAGTGACAGGTGATTTCTCATAAGAATGGTTCCTATGACAGGTTCTATTGTATAATCCCTCCCAACTTACCTGTAGTGATAGGACAAACCAAGGCCGCGGATCTGACTCCACATGGGCCCCTCACACTGCGTGAGGTACTGAATCAAGACCATCAGAGCAGGCAGATCTTCATGGTGGTACGAGGCGATGCTGGGCACCACTTGCAGAAAGTACGCAGACTCCACGTCCCCCACCCCCACAATCACTTTCTTTTGGGGGCTGGAGGTCACAGACAGAACAAAGTCCTTGGTTTCTGGTAGTGAAGCCCTGGAGGCAGAAAAACAAACTGTTTGACCCCTTCGCTGCCAGAGAGTGGAGACTGCGTTGTTGATATCCGTGGAAATGCAACCACAAAGATCCCTAGCCATCCAAGGACAATGGACACAGTGGTTTACCCCACTCAGCCCTGATGCACTACAGCAGGAGATGGGTCCACCATCATAATTCAAGGGTAGTGCCAGATTAGCTTGGTGCCTGTCGGCACCAAGCTAATCTGGCACTCCTCTTCAATTATCATGCTCGACCCATCTCCTGTAACAGGTGCATAATTGTTAAATGACGCCTCCAAAATTTTGGAAATACGTGCGTGGGGCTGAATGGGTTAAGCAAGAGGCACATATCCTGACGAGGCCCTAACCCCACCCCCCCTCCCCCCACCCATCCCCACAACTTTGGAGGCTCATGATAGCCAGATATGGACATGCTGCACACAGATATGGACATGCTGCACACAGATATGGACTAGCTGCCTGATGTTCTGGATGAGTTGACCCATGTAGCCCCGTGGCAGTGTTTACAAACTTTTGGAGGTGTAAACTAACCACTATGTACCCGTTGCAAGAGATGGATTGACCATGATAATTCAAGGGTAGTCCCGGATTAGCTTGGCCAGGGCTCCCGTTTTAGTGCATCTGTGCGTCTATGATGCACTGAAACTCGAAATCACGTACTGAAAGTGTTATGAAGGGGTAGGCAGACGCACTATAATTCAGAGCATCTGTGTCTGAGACGCACTATGCTTACGCCACCCCGTGCGTACCTTAACAGTGTCAGTTGTTCTGTTATTAGTGATGAGTTGGCTCGCTTAGCCGCGGCTGTGTTTAGATTCGACTGAATCCGGGGTCCACACGAGTGTAACTGGATGGGCAACCTGTTAGTTTACGAGTGGTGTCAGAATATTATCACAAAGCGCACACTGCATGTTGAATGGTTTATTTGCTGTGCCGTCAGCCATTTATACTATTATAGGATACGGCATCGTTTTGCGCTGACTTTCGGTTTTGAGCAGTGTCAAGTTGTGGAAAATGGTGCTCAACATCGCACACCAAAAGACACGTCTGGTTCCGTATACACAGTCTCATGACACAGGTCTAGATGTGGTTTTCATCACTCATTTCTTTGTGTATTTCAAGCAAGTTTTCACTTTTGTAAGCTGGCCATGTACTGCTCTCGTCAGTAGGCCAAACTTGACCACATGCCATCACTTTGGTAAGCCGGCCATGTACTGCTCTCGTCAGTGGACCAAACTTGACCACAAGCCCTCACTTTGGTAATCTGGCCATGTACTGCTCTCGTCAGTGGGCCAAACTTGACCACATGCCCTCACTTTGGTTGGGGGTTCTGTGGCTTTACTCTTTTTGTTGGCTCACTTTTGCTCCGAATGCGAGTCTATGTTCTGGGCCAGTGGTTGTACGT
The DNA here is from genome assembly GCA_036245525.1 of Semisulcospira habei. NCBI lineage: Eukaryota > Metazoa > Mollusca > Gastropoda > Semisulcospiridae > Semisulcospira > Semisulcospira habei. The sequence continues at coordinate 166,327,776 of BTPG01000004.1, forward strand.
CCGTCATGTCATCCGTGGTAAACTTTAACGTTGGCATTGTCTCAGAGATTATTCAAGTTACAATCTTCAAACTTGACCCAAGGATACTTTGTGGCACGACCTTTATAAAAATATAAATTTGAGTGACCTCTCTCAAAGGTCAAGGTCACAGGGGATGAGGAAATAGGTAAAAAATAGCTATATTTTGACACAATTTATTTGTTCTAAAATACTGTTCAAAACTTCAAACCCAAACTTGGTACAAAGATACCTGATGGTAAGACCTTCCTATGCATACTAATTTGGTTGAGGGTCACAAGAGATCAGGAAATAGGTGATAAAGGAAGATATTGAATGAGTTTGTAATCCAGCGTTGTACCTCTCCAACTTTTTCAATAATAAATAATTCATTTTTACATGTTTTGGAGCCACTATTTACTCCCATCAAACAGTCAGCCCTGGAAGAGGCTAAGTGGAACAAAACAGTCAGCTCTGGAAGAGGCTGCGTGCTTTTCGGATGAGTGACGTGAAACATCAAATTCGTCACAGTGTACACGACGTCTTGAGATGAGCGATACCATGATGTGAAGCTTATACTGACGTCATTTTGCTGCTCGTGCTATTCTTCTTCTTCAGAATTCCGGTTGCTACTCCAGCCCACAAAGCATACTAATGGAGGGAAGTACCGCGTGTCCGTCTTTATTTGTGTGCGCCGGTGTGTGTGTTGATCAGAGGTTGGCTCAGAGAGGAGGGAAATGGATCAGAAGGATAAGCTTAAAAATATGAACAACTCTGAATGTTCCTCTGAGCTCCAAAAAATACAGTAGACTTTGGGATGAAATCCTTATCTTGTTCTCTTCTTCATGGCAGATTATTTCGGCATTGTTTTGCCGTTCACTGCGGTTGTTTTGGTCGGTTCTTGATGGTAGATTATTCTGGCATTGTTTTGCTGTTGATAGCGTTGTTGGGAGAGGGTGGGGTGTGTAGTTTTTTTCCCCCTACAGCTTACATTGGTTTGCCCTGTGAAAGGACTGTGCGTCTTTGAAGACAACAACCTCCTCAGTCCCTTCCAGTCTGCCTATCGCAAACATCACAGCACTGAAACAGCCCTTCTACATATCCTAAACCACCTGCTTATCTCCACCAATTCGGGCAACATCTCCCATCTTACGCTACTCGATCTCTCTGCCGCCTTCGACACCATAGACCACTCTATCCTCCTCCATCGCCTTCACCACTCCTTTGGCATTACTAACTCTGCTCACTCCTGGTTTCTCTCCTACCTCTCCGACAGACAGCAATCAGTCACCATCGACGGCGTCTCCTCCAACCCAGTCAGGCTCTCCTGCGGCGTTCCACAGGGTCCGTCCTGGGTCCGGTCCTTTTCACACTCTACACCTCTCCCTTGTCCAACATCATCCAGTCTCACCACATAATACACTACCACCTCTACGCTGACGACTCACAACTACTAGACAAAGACAAACTCCACAACACTCAGTCACTACTGACTCGCACGGCTGACTGCTACGAAGACGTGAAAAACTGGATGACAGCAAACAAGCTCAAACTGAACGACAAAACGAAAGCCATGCTGGTAGGCACTCGCCAGAAACTTTCTCTCCACCTTCAACTCAACAGCACCCCCATCTCCCTCTCTGACTCGGTCAAGAACCTCGGCGTTATCCTCGATTCCTCTCTTTCCATGACCAGCTTCGTCTCCGCCACGGCCCAGGCATGTTATTTCCACCTCCGCCGCATCAGTCAGATCAGAAAATACCTCACTACCGAAGCTGCCACCAAACTCGCTGTCTCTCTCATCTTATCTCGCATCGACTACTGCAATTCTCTCCTTTCCGGCCTTCCTCACTCTACCACTCTCACTCTTCAGCGCGTCCAGAACAATGCTGCCCGCCTCGTCCTCAGAAAGAAAAAATCCGACCACATCACTCCCCTACTCAAGCTCCTTCACTGGCTCCCCATCCCCCAAAGCATCCAATACAAGATTCTGTCTCTCTGCTACAAATCCCTGAACAACTACGCTCCTACCTATCTCTCCAACTTACTTCACCACTACACTCCTTCCCGCTCCCTCCGCTCCGCCTCTCTCCGCCTCCTCATCCCCCGCACCAAACTCAGCACTTTCGGCCCCCCGCTCCTTCTCCGTCTACAGTCCATCCACCTGGAACACTCTCCCACTCTCTCCATCAGAAACACTCTCTCTCCTCCTTCCAGTGCGCCCTCAAAACTCACCTCTTTCAACAGTTCTAGCACTATATCACCACACTCCCCACCCCAAGCTGACCGTCGTAATGTATTTTCACTATTTGTGATACGTGAGTCATTGTCTAAAGCGTGCGCATGCGTGTGCGAGTTGTGAGTGCGCGCTTAGAGTTATAATTATTATAAGATAAGCGCATTATAAATACCGTAATTATTAATTATTATTATTATTAAACACATTATGACGTCTCTAGGAAATGGGTTGCAAGTATCCAAACTTGAACTACAGATTTCACGTGCGTCTAGTGCCACACGGACTACCGGCACAAACAAACCGTTAACAAAAACCGTACCGTACTAATCCTACTGTGTGAGCACTATGCACAAGCATAGAGCTTCATCACAATTCCCCCTTCCTCGGGAAAAAAAAGAAACGACCGAGTTTCTTTTTAAGACGACTCGACGTACTACACTATCCTAAAACACGAAGGGACTATCTAGAATACAAGAAAGCAAAAATAGAATAGCCTGCAGCCTCAACGCACACCCTCGGATCGCACTGCGACAGCAAAACAGAACTAACGCGTTAAAACCTCCAGAAATGAAATCGATCTAACGACTGCCCACACGATCGCGAGACCCCAGTCTCCGACCTACCTACAATCGCGAGACCCCAGTCTCCGATCTACCTAAATATTAGGTGCTGAGCGCATTTCTGTCTGCAACAGAAGTATGCCATCTCCAGCCAACCCGACTGGTGGGCCCAGCCTGCTGACCGATTCCCTGATTCTGGACGGAAATAACACTGTCACCCTGCTCACGAGCACGCTTGCTCCGAGCTCCCGTCGCCCGTACAGACTCTCACGCAACAGACGCATACACCGCCACTGACTCAGACGGGCGCATTCATGCGGTAAAACACAACACACGGGCTCCCTTTCTAAAGTAACCTTTATACAATATAAAAGAAAAGAAACGCTTTAAAGACTATCAAACTATATACACTGCTCTACTATCACACACACACACACACAAATCACAATATCTTTGCCAGGCTAGGTTTTAGTTCTCAGTCTCCAACCTGTTTGATGTTGTTGCCTGGTTACGTTGGTCCTTCTCACGTCTAGGCGTGAAAGTCCTTCGTCGTACGCTTCTTGCCGTCCTGTCTCTTTGGCACGGACGTCCTCGTTCTCGTACTGTTGCGCAGTTCTCGCTTTGACTCGGGTGTCTTGGTCCCGGTCAGACTCACTCTCAGTGAAGAGCTGGAGGGATGACCTCACGTAGGTCCCACCTGTGACTCGATGTCTCGGCGTCCGTCGTTCCACTCTTTACAAGAACTCTGAATAGATAACAAAAGTCCCAATGTAACACTTGCTAAACACACAACATATTGGATCAATGAGAAACGTCACGTAACCTGGCTGATACAAATAACTCATACGTTCATTCACACACACACACACACGTGCTTTATAAACTGTCTATTTCCGTAACACCCCTATATCTCTGTCACTATTTTGAAACAGACTATAGCCTAACACTCTTGCTATACATTACTCTATACACTGGAAAAGACTATGCTTAACCAACCATGTACTATCTTCATAGCGGCTTAGACATACACACCTCGCATTCTTTTATTTATCTATCTCGGTAACAACTATACAAAAACACCGGTTACTTCCCCGAATTCTAAACATACATAACTAAACCAAACCGGAACACCGCTATACAACCACATTACTCTTACCAACGCATACTGTCTTTAACTAAACAACTATCAATACTACATTTATAGAAACATACCTGAAATCTAGGCTTCAGAGTCTTGGAATGCGGGCTAGGTATCTCAAACACAACCGTTCCATATGACAAGACAGCCCGCACTACCGATCTAGACCTCTGACAGACAGCTTCCGCCTAGAACTCACTAAACAGAACTCACTAAAAATCCCGTGCTAACCATGTCCTACAGATTTCACGTGCGTCTAGTGCCACACGGACTACCGGCACAAACAAACCGTTAACAAAAACCGTACCGTACTAATCCTACTGTGTGAGCACTATGCACAAGCATAGAGCTTCATCACAACGGTCCATCCGCCTGGAACACTCTCCCACTCTCTCTCCGTCAGAAACACTCTCTCTCCTCCTTCCAGTCCACCCTTAAAACTCACCTTTTTCAACAGTTCTAGCACTATATCACCACACTCCCCACACCAAGTCGACTGTCGTAATGTATTTCACTTTTCGTGGTACGCGAGCCGTTGTCTAAGCGTGCGCATGCGTGCGTGCGTGAGTTGTGATTGCGCGCTTAGAGTTATAATTATTATAAGATAAGCGCATTATAAATACTGTAATTATTATTATTATTTATCTGTCATGTTAAATAACTGTGTGTCTTTTGACGACGTTCTGTAAACACATTTAAAGAAGATTGAGAGCGGAATGAGTTCATTTAAAACAACTACAACAACAACGTACAAAGGATGCAGTTTTCTTAAATTAAATTTCTGACCCTTTATTATGCCGAGATGGGGGTCTGTGTACCCTCTAAACTTTACGCCTTGCGGTCTACAGACCCATTAAAATGTTGTGAAAACAGGAGCCCTGTTGGTGCCTTTAGGTGCCAAGCTAATCTGGCACTACCCTTGAATTATCATGGTCCATCCATCTCCTGCTGTAGTGTGTTGGGGCTAAATGGGTTAAGGCAGCTTGGAAACCATGGTAACAAACAAACTCCCCCCAGGACACCCAGTGACAGATGGCTGTGTAGCACCAGATGAGCTGGCCACCATTCACACTGCCTGTCTCCCATCATTCGCCACCACCATATCCAGTCAAGGGAGGAAACCAGTGTTAGCGTTCCACCATAACCAGTCAAGGGAGGAAACCAGTGTTAGCGTTCAACCATATCCAGTCAAGGGAGGAAACCAGTGTTAGCGTTCGACCATATCCAGTCAAGGGAGGAAACCAGTGTTAGCGTTCGACCATATCCAGTCAAGGGAGGAAACCATTGTTAGCGTTCAACCATATCTAGTCAAGGGAGGGAACCAGTGTTAGCGTTCCACCATATCCAGTCAAGGGAGGAAACTAGTGCTAGCGTTCCACCATATCCAGTCAAGGGAGGAAACCAGTGTTAGCGTTCCACCAAATCCAGTCAAGGGAGGGAAACAGTGTTAGCGTTTGACCATATCCAATCAAGAGAGAGAACCAGTGTTAGCGTTCCACGATATCGAGTAAAGGGAGAGAACCAGTGTTAGCGATGTGCAGACCTAGACATGAACAAGATGCTATAGTCAGCTTCAGACACTAGGACACAGATGAAAATGTGCACTGCAACTTCACCATTACTTCCGATATTCATAAAATGCTTTTTGTAGCCCTGCCTCCACCACTGGTATAACTGGTATTGTTTTCATCCCTACGTCACACGACCAGTCGCTTTAGCGCAAACCGTACCATGTGACCATGATACAAAAACCCTTGTAGCGACAAATGGTGGACCTCTTGTAGCTCTCTTTGTGACGCATCTTGGATGCAAGTTTTGTTCTATAAAAGATCACCAAAACGTTCTAAAGTAAAAAGTTACTTAATGTTGTTCGAAACGACAAGCACACTCAGTACTGGAGACGCCAAAGTCATGAAATATCTTAAATTACGTCATAAGTCTGTAATGTATAAATGCATATTCCTTTGACGTTGGTCAGGTCTTGCGTGATCCAGGTAGGAAGATGTCTTTTTGATATTTTTAAAAAAAATAGCGGAGGAATGAAAACAAATGTGTTATTGGTAGCAGGGGCTTGCTGCACAGACCCTTGCAGGCCTTCGGGAGGTCAAAGGACACAGACCCTTGCAGGCCTTCAGGAGGTCAAAGGACTCAGGCCGACAATGATTCCTTTGACCTCCTGAAGGCCTACAAGGGTCCGTGTAGCGAACCCATGCTACCAATAACTTATTTTCTATACAATTTGCCAGTTGCTACGTCTCAGAATTTGCCTTTAAAAAAAGCAAATACCCCCCCCCCCCTCCCCCCAGCACTTGGTGGATAGGGCAGCACCAGATTAGAGAGCTAATCCACAATTTGGGGCCTTTGTCCTTTCCACTTTCAACACACACAATACAAAAGTCCTCCACGTCAAAACTGACCTTTCCAAACTTTTCAACAACAAAGGCAAAGCCATTATGGCTCATATGTATGACCTATTTACAAAACTATTTGTGACAATAAGGGCTTGCTTCTGCACCAGCAAAATCTATGTTTTCTCAAAATGTAAGCATTTTTCACACATCTGTCAACCCCCGTCACCCTTGACCTCTGCGATGAGACAACTAAATTAGTATGCATAGGAAGATCTTATCATCAGCTACCTTTGTGCCAAATTTGATTGAAAAATTTGCAAAAATGTTGATAATAACTACAATTTTATCAAAAATTGGCATTTTGCACACTTTGCCAGCCTTTTGTGACCCTTGATCTCTCCGAGGGATCAACCAAATTAGTATGCGTTGAAAGGTCTTACCATCAGGTATTTTTGTACTAAGTTTGGGTTTGAAGTTGTAAACAGTATTTGAGATAAAATAAATTATGTCAAAATATAGCTATTTTTGACCTATTTCCTGATCCCTTATGACCTTGACCTTTGTGAGAGGTCACTCAAATTGATATGTTTAGAAAGGTCTTGCCACAAAGTATCCTTGAGCCAAGTTTGAAGACTGTGGCTTTAATAGTCTCCGAGAAAATGCCAACGTTAAAAGTTTACCATGGCTGACCACTGGCCCAGAACATACTCACTTTTGCTTCGCACATGAGCCAAAAACTGACATTCCCCCAAAACTGTGCCAAAAATTTTCGTACCCATCCCCACTTCCAGTTGGAGGCACGACAGACAAGAAAGATTTCCACGGAGATGCAGGGGATCCGCTTTCCGCCAGAGCCTTGGTGTCACATGACAGATGGACACGCACATTTCTGGGACGAAGGAGCTGGTCCCGAATCTTGTTCAAGTCGGCTTCCACCTGCAGAGGAAACAACAGAAAGATGAATTCAATTAAAAATACTTTGATGGAAATTTCAAAAATGAATATGGATGTGTCTCCTGAAAATTATGTGTCCTGTGAAAGCTGCAACGCTGGCCCTTCAAGTCACCTTCCACCTGTAAACAACACAAAGATCAATTCAATTCAACATACACTGTATTTAGCCGTGCAACTTTTTTTAATGCTTGCTCCAAAGTTCTGCTGTTACACTTGAGGCAGAATTGGGGTTGGCTGGTCTCTGCTCCCAATACCCGTCTTTACCTATATCATTTTTTGTGTCAGTCACCGAGATAACGACTGATGGCCACACTGTTTACGAAGTGCAGAGTGGTATCGGTATATTACAATCTTCGATTAAATTTAGTGGTTACTTTTCCTCTAATTTTTGGCACAGAAAGTGTTTCCTCTAATTTTCGGCACAAGCAGTCTTTCCTGTAACATTTCGGTACTGACAAGCAGTCTTTCTTGTAACATTTCAGTACTGACAAGCAGTCTTTCCTGTAACATTTCGGTACTGACAAGCAGTCTTTCCTGTAACATTTCAGTACTGACAAGCAGTCTTTCCTGTAACATTTCGGTACTGACAAGCAGTCTTTCCTGTAACATTTCAGTACTGACAAGCAGTCTTTCTTGTAACATTTCAGTACTGACAAGCAGTCTTTCCTGTAACATTTTGGTACTGCTTTCCTGTAACATTTCAGTACTGACAAGCAGTCTTTCCTGTAACATTTCAGTACTGACAAGCAGTCTTTCCTATAACATTTCAGTACTGACAAGCAGTCTTTCCTGTAACATTTCAGTACTGACAAGCAGTCTTTCTTGTAACATTTCAGTACTGCTTTCCTGTAACATTTCAGTACTGACAAGCAGTCTTTCCTGCAACATTTCGGTACTGAAAAGCAGTCTTTCCTGTAACATTTCAGTACTGACAAGCAGTCTTTCCTGTAACATTTCGGTACTGACAAGCAGTCTTTCCTGTAACATTTCGGTACTGACAAGCAGTCTTTCTTGTAACATTTCGGTACTGACGTCCAATATTTTGTTTTGCCCTAATTTTTCAGCATTTTGTGAAAATTGGGAATTTTGTCGGGGAAAAAATGCAAAAAAATTAGAAGTTTTATGGTACTTATTGAGGCGTCAAGGTGTTCTGGCACCCCCATTAAACTATCAGGGTCGATATGTCACCTGATGTTAAATACAAATTGGAACAAGAATGGCAAAGCCCTTAAGGCTCACATGCATGAATGAACCAGTTCTAACATAAGTAAAGGGTGGGCTTTTGTACTGGTGAAATCCACGTTTCTCAAAATTGATGCATTTTTCACACTGTTGTCGATCTCCAATGACCCTTGACCTTTGCCAGTAGTGAACCAAATAGTATGCATACAACGTCTTATCAGCTACCTCTCTGCCAAATTTGGCTGAATGATTTTGCAAAAAGAAAGGCAAAGCCCTTATACCACACCTGTATGATCGATCCACACATGTGTCACAATACGTAAAAGGATGGCTTCTGCACCTACAAAATCTATGTTTTTTCAAAATGTAATCAGTTTCACACATCTGTGAAATCCCCGTGACACCTGACCTTAGCAATCAGTGGACTAATTAGTGTACACAGGAAGGTCTTATCATCAGCTACCTTTGTGCCAAATTTGACTTAAAAGTTTGCAAAAAATGTTGATAATAACTACAATTCTATCAAAAATTGGCATTTCTTACAGATCTGTCGACCTCTTGTGACCCATGACCTTTTCCAAGGGGTCATGCAAATTAGTATGCATAGATAGGTCTTACCATCAGGTATCTTTGTACCAAGTTTGGGTTTGAAGTTGTTAAAAGTAATTGAGAAAAAACATTTCTTGTCAAAATATGGGTATATTTTAGCTATTTCCTGAGCTCTTGAGAAAAAATAAATTATGTCATAATATAGCTATTTTTCAGGCATGTGTGTGTTAATCATAGGAAAAGATCAGGTGCTCAGTTGAGTTATTTTTGATAATAATCACGTACCTTTTTTGTATGATTCGTTTTCTTTTGCATGGAGAATTGCAATGGAGTTTTGTTGTGTAGTGAGAATGTTGCATATTTCACTACATTGTTGCTAAAATCTGACCTCCTTTAACCTGGAACATTCTGGAAGAGCCACCATCGTTCTAGTGACCTCAAATATGATGTCAAAGCTTTGTAGTACACATGTTGGCTACATTTCACAACATTTATGGAATGCTCCTAGATGTTAGTGGCAGATTTTAGATAGATCTAGAGTGTCCTTTTTAATAAATATTAATGAGTTTTGGTTAAGTTTTCTTTCTGATTGGTTGAGTTGTGTAATTTGTCAGATTGTGCTGCAAATCTGTAATAGTTTAAAAGAGGGTGTTAGTAATTATGTGCATAATTATGTGCATGCATTGTATGGGAGACACAGTGTATCAAAACTGCAGATGCATTGTACTAGACAGTGTATCAACAGGTGGATGCATTGGTGGATGCATTGTGCTGAGAGTGCATCGTGAGATTAAAGTACTGTTGGAACTATTACTCCAGTGTGGTCTACAACCTTGTGCCACGTATGACGAGTTGCAACTGAGTGAGGTTTCTTTACAAGAACCCTACGTGAGTGTGTCTGGTGTGATTGCATCATACTACGACTACCACGTAACATCAAGAAATAGCTATTTCTGACCTATTTCCTGATTTCATAACCGTTGATAATTCCGAGGGGTCATCCAAATTAGTACGCATAGGATCTCTGTACCAAATTTAGGTCCAAAGTTATCAACAGTATTTGAGAAAAAACATCTTTTGTCAAAATATGTCTATTTTGACCTATTATAGTGCCTGATCTCTTGTGACCCTTGACCTTTCCCATGGGTTATCCAGATTAGTATGCATAGAAAGGTCTTACCTAACCCTAACCCTACCCTACCCTAACCCTAACTTAACCCTAACCCTACCACCAGGTATCTTTGTGCCAAGTTTGGGTTTGAAATTGCGAATAGTATTTGAGAAAAAAAACAACTATTGGCCCAGTACATAGACTCACTTTGCTTCACACATGATTGAAATATAACACACATAACATGTTATAACAAAACAAAGCTAACTTGACATAACTTGACTTTAACTTGACCCAATGTCGCACAACGTAATATAATGAAACATAAAGTAATATCTACCAGAAGCCAAATCTTAACCCATAACGCCGCGACGAGCTGCAACAGTATTTGGATCTACCATGATAGTTCAAAAGTGGTTGTTGGAAGCCCCTGGTGGCTGTAGGCACCAAGCTATCACAACACCACCCTTGAATAACATAGTTGATTCATCTCTAGAACTGTGCTGTAGACATCTCTCAAACGTAATAATTTGGCTGGCAGCGTTTAACCCGTATCATAATGAGGCTAAAAGCTTCACATTTGTACATTGCCATATATGCAAGCTACATTATTGTACAGTTTATAGATAAGGATATAGACCAATGGCTTTGGTTCAAGGGTGGTGCCAGAATAGCTTGGCGCCTATTCTGGCACTACCCTTGAACTATTTTAGTCATACTTCTGTCACACACTGGTGTATTGGGAATGATCAGGGTTAATGGGTTAATCATGAAAATGCTGACTTGTTCCGGTTCTGATTCCAGCTTGCTCAGCAGCTGAGTGAGAAACGTCTGTTGTCGTAGCATGCTGGCTGTGTTGAAATTGCACTCTGCAAAAGAAACGCTGAATGTCATACTCTTACCTACAGTTACATGTGCTATTGTATCAACATTCAACAAGCTTCTTGCCCCTGCGTGATTGCGTGCATGCGTGCGTGCGTGTGTGTGTGTGTGTGTGTGCATGTGTGTCTGTTTTTTTGTCAAGGTCCATCACCAACTCAAGTTGCATCTTAATCAGTCCAGCACAACATTTAGAGAGACTGCAGAGGCAATTTCTCTAATAGGATTAGACTGATTAGCTCAAACTTGAGTGTGCCTGTGTGTGTGTGTTCTTTGTCAAGGTTTGTCACCAGCTGAAGTTGGATTTAAATCAGTCCAGTACTGCAGAGGCAATATCTCTAATATGATTAGACTGATTTCGCTCAGCCTTGAGTTGGTGATAGTCCTTGAAAGGCTGTATCTGACAGAGGGCATGAAAGGCTGTATCTGACAGAGGGCATGAAAGGCTGTATCTGACAGAGGGCATGAAAGGCTGTATCTGACAGAGGGCAGGACAAGAAGCTTGTTGAATGTTGATACAATAGCACATGTGACTGGTAGAGGGCAAGAAGCTTGTTGAATGTTGATACAATAGCACATGTAACTGACAGAGGGCAAGAAGCTTGTTGAATGTTGATACAATAGCACATGTAACTGACAGAGGGCAAGAAGCTTGTTGAATGTTGATACAATAGCACATGTAACTGGTAGAGGGCAAGAAGCTTGTTGAATGTTGATACAATAGCACATGTAACTGACAGAGGGCAAGAAGCTTGTTGAATGTTGATACAATAGCACATGTAACTGACAGAGGGCAAGAAGCTTGTTGAATGTTGATACAATAGCACATCTGACAGACAATAACAATGAACTTGTATTTTCCAATGGTAAAAGTTATTGGTAACAGGACCAGTTTTCAAACTTGCCCTTGCTACATATACTACATAAATCACACACACACACACACACACACACACACACACACATGCACACACACACAACACACACGCACACACACACACACGCACACAGTATTGACAGAGGATACAACAGCAAAAAAAAAAAAAAAAAAAAAAAGCCTCACCATTGGCAAAGACCACATTCTGAAGGAGAGTCCTCACGATGCGTGAGCCACTACGCTTCAGTGATGAGATATCTCCGATCATGCGGTTGGCAATAATCTTCAGCCGCTCAGCTGTAAACTGTGTGCCATACAGCAGGTCCTTCAGCCACTTCACCCCCTGTCCATATTTCTCCTCTTCAACCTTGATCTCTGCCACGAGGTACTGCGGAAAATGGCCACACTGGAAACAGCCTGGGGGTAGTCCCAGACCAGCGTCTGTGAAGAGCGTGTCTTTTTCCAGATCGGCAATGACTTTCTCGTGGGGAATCAAGACTGGAACACAGGAAGGCAGGAAATGAAATCCACACCAAACAGTGAGTGCCAAGCATGTCAAGACTGGAACACAGGAAGGCAGGAAATGAAATCCACACCAAACAGTGAGTGCCAAGCATGTCAAGACTGGAACACAGGAAGGCAGGAAATGAAATCCACACCAAACAGTGAGTGCCAAGCATGTCAAGACTGGAACACAGGAAGGCAGGAAATGAAATCCACACCAAACAGTGAGTGCCAAGCATGTCAAGACTGGAACACAGGAAGGCAGGAAATGAAATCCACACCAAACAGTGAGTGCCAAGCATGTCAAGACTGGAACACAGGAAGGCAGGAAATGAAATCCACACCAAACAGTGAGTGCCAAGCATGTCAAGACTGGAACACAGTAAGGCAGTAAATGAAATCCACACCAAAAAGTGAATGCCAAGCATGTCAAATGCCAAAACATACACAACAGTGAAAAAATATGAATAAGAAAGGCAAAGCACTTATGGCTCGTGTGTATGACTGATTCACATATGTGTGACCTTTGTGACAATAAGGGCTGGCTTCTGCACCAGCAAAATCCAGTTTTCTCAAAATGTAAGCATTTTTTACACATCTGTCAACTCGCCCCGTCTTGCCATCAGCAAACTTCACGCCAAATTTGATTAAACAGTTTGCAAAAACTTTGATAAAAACTACAATTCTAACAAAAAATGGCATTTTTCAGATTTACCTACCTCTTTTGACCATGACCTTTTAGAGGGGTCATCCAAATTAGTATGCATAGATAGGTATCTCCGTTCCAAGTTGGGGTTTGAAGTTGAAAATAGTATCAATAGTATTAAATCAAAATATGGCTTTTTTAAACCTATTTTGGGATCATCCTGTGACCCTTGACCTTTGTGATGGTCAACTAAATTAGTATGCATATGAACGTATTATCAACAGCGTGCCAGTGCGTACTCTTTAGAAACCATTTTGGACTGCTTTTACGTTAATGATGTAGTCCTACTACTATTGCTTTAAAAATGACTATGAAGTTATATACTAGTTAAGTTATAATTAAGGTGGTGACTGTATATGCCGGAGCGACTGTCTAATAGCCGGCACTGTTCTTATGGCGACGGGCCCCCAGGTAGCAACTGTGAAAGTATTCGTCTCTTTTTTTTTCATTTTTTTTGCGTATTTTTGTTATTTGTGTAACTAGTTTCAGCCAAGCAGAAAGTTTAAAAACATTATATTATGTGTTATAGAGATACTAAGATAGGGCCGTCTTTAGTTTGCTTGTGTTAGGGAGGTTCGGGTCGGGTTGGGGCCGTTGGCGCCGGCCATTAAGACGCCTTGGCGACGGGCTTCACCCATCCCGAGCCATTGTCCATTTGTTTGAAAACTGTTGTGTGAGTGTGTGTGATTGCGAGTTGCACCTGAGGTGGCAAAAAGACTTTCTCTTTTGAGATAATAAAGTACTCTTATTTTACTCTTATCAGCTACCTTTGAGCCAAATTTGATTGAAAACTTTACCGAAATGTTGAGAAAAACTACAATTCTGTTAATAATGGCATTTTACACATATTTGCCGACATCTTGTGACCCTTGACATTTCCGAGAGGTCATCCAAATTGGTATGCATGGATAGGTCTTACCATCAGGTATCCTTTTACCAAATTTGGGTTTGAAGCTGTGAATAGTATTTGAGAAAAACATCTTTTGTCAAAATATGGCTATTTTTGTCTACGGTAGACTTTAGGATGGGGCTGGTCAGAGCTCGTTCCGTAGCATGCAAATGACGAACATAGGTGGGCACACATCAGACTCTGACAGTGAAGTAACACAATAAAAATTACATCATGCCTAGCTACGCTACCCGCGCTGTTAAACGTACATATGGCGGGAAGCACTGTGCATGTGTGTGTGTGTGTGTGTGTGTGTGTGTGTATGAAACTTTAGGAAATGCTTTGATCGAGATATATTTCAGAGAGCCTCCGAGCATATTTTAAATGGTAGACACTTTAAAGAGAAAAATTGCCGTTTATAAAAGTCGGTTGACTCGCATTTGAGACCGTAATTTTTTTTCTATTTATTCGGAATTTTGCATATAGCTACCTTGGAAATTGACATTGGATGAGTTCGTTCGTCAGCTTTCTACTTTTTCAACTTTTTAGTAAAATGTAATTCATTACAGAAAAAAAGAAGTAAAAATTCTCAACTCTCAAGAAGGATCTGACAGTGATGGTGATGTAAAGGCGCCAAACACATCAGTGTTCTACAATGTTCCTAAACTGTGGCAACGCACCAGATGTCAGTGGTATACAATGTTCCTAAACTGTGGCAAAGCACCAGATGTCATTGGTATACAATGTTCCTAAACTGTGGCAAAGCACCAGATGTCAGTGGTATACAATGTTCCTAAACTATGGCAAAGCACCAGATGTCAGTGGTATACAATGTTTCTGAATTTACATCAAATTAATCACTGTGTACACGGCGTCATGGGACTAGCGATGCCATGACGTGAGGCTTATAATGACGTCATTTTACTGCTGGTGCTATTCTTCCTCTTCACAATTCCTGTCGCTACTCCAGCCCACAGCCCCTACTAAATATGTGCCCGTCTTCATTGTGCAGCGTATATGATGCTCATCGGTCATTGACACATACAAATTTGAAATGACGCATTGCTCTGTCAGTGAGCCGGTCATATGACTTATTCATTTTTTAGACCGTTCACAGAGAGATCTTCCAAACCACCAGATCCAAAGTCTGCAGAATGATCTCCGACTCCAAACGCAAACACCTTCAAAACAAAATCCTGGAATTCACTTCTTCCAAAACCCTCTACGCTACCATGAACACACTCCTAGGCACTTCTAAAGACTCTCCTCTTCCCAACACACACGGAAAAGAAGAACTTCCGTCTGCTTTTTCCTCCTATTTCTCCGACAAAATCCAAACTCTGCGCAACACACTCGACACTCTGCCTTCTCCGCCTTGCCTTCCTGACCCCGCCTTTTCTGGCACCCCCCTCTCGTCCTTCCGCCCCGTCTCTCAGGATGAAGTCCTCAAGACCATAAAGTCCATGCCTTTCAAAACCTGCGAACTAGACCCCCTCCCAGCTTCCCTCTACCGGGATGGCCTCCCAAAACTTTTGCCCTTCATTACCGACATCATCAACACATCTCTAGAGAATGGCTCCGTCCCCGATATCTTCAAGTCTGCCATCATCCGTCCTCTCCTCAAAAAAAACAACCTCGACCCAAACGAACTCAAGAACTACTGCCCAGTCTCCAATCTCTCTTTCCTGTCCAAGCTTCTTGAGAAGGTTGTCCTCAACCAACTCAACCTCCACCTCGCCGACAACAACCTCCTCAGTCCCTTCCAGTCTGCCTATCGCAAACATCACAGCACTGAAACAGCCCTTCTACATATCCTTAATGACCTACTTCTCTCCACTGACTCGGGCAACATCTCCCTTCTAACGCTACTCGATCTCTCTGCCGCCTTCGACACCATAGACCCCTCTATCCTCCTCCACCGCCTTCACCACTCCTTTGGCATCACTGACTCTGCTCACTCCTGGTTTCTCTCCTACCTCTCTGACAGACAGCAGTCCATCACCATCGACGGCGTCTCCTCCAACCCAGTCAGGCTCTCCTGCGGCGTTCCACAGGGGTCCGTCCTGGGCCCGGTCCTTTTCACACTCTACACCTCCCCCCTGTCCAACATCATCCAGTCTCACCATATACACCACCACCTCTATGCTGATGACTCACAACTACTAGACAAAGACAAACTCGACAACACTCAGACACTACTGACTCGCACGGCTGACTGCTATGAAGACGTGAAAAACTGGATGACAGCAAACAAGCTCAAACTGAACGACGACAAAATGGAAGCCATGCTGGTAGGCACTCGCCAGAAACTTTCCCAGCTCCCTCCCTCTCTCCACCTTCAACTCGACAGCACCCCGGTCTCCCTCTCTGACTCGGTCAAGAACCTTGGCGTTATCCTCGATTCCTCTCTTTCCATGACCAGCTTCGTCTCCACCACGGCCCAGGCATGTTATTTCCACCTCCGCCGCATCAGTCAGATCAGAAAATACCTCACTACCGAAGCTGCCACCAAACTCGCTGTCTCTCTCATCTTATCTCGCATCGACTACTGCAACTCTCTCCTTTCCGGCCTTCCTCACTCCACCACTCTCTCTCTCCAGCGCGTCCAGAACAATGCTGCCCGCCTCGTCCTCAGAAAGAAAAAATCCGACCACATCACTCCCCTGCTCAAGCTCCTTCACTGGCTCCCCATCCCCCAACGCATCCAATACAAGATTCTGTCTCTCTGCTACAAATCCCTGAACAACTACGCTCCTGCCTATCTCTCCAACTTACTTCACCCCTACACTCCTCCCCGCTCCCTCCGCTCCGCCTCTCTCTCCTCCTCCTCACCCCCTGCACCAAACTCAGCACTTTCGGCGCCCGCTCCTTCTCAGTATACGGTCCATCCACCTGGAACACTCTCCCACTCTCTCTCCATCAGAAACACTCGCTCTCCTCCTTCCAGTCCGCCCTCAAAACTCACCTCTTTCAACAGTTCTAGCACTATATCACCACACTCCCCTCCCCACCCCAAGCTGACCCTCGTAATGTGTTCTCACTATTTGTGTTACGCGAGTCATTGTCTAAAGCGTGCGCATGCGTGTGCGAGTTGTGAGTGCGCGCTTAGAGTTATAATTATTATAAGATAAGAGCATTATAAATACCGTAATTATTATTATTATTATTAGACAGTCACTGAGACCTGCGCAGAGTTAGTGAGAGCTATGGCCAGCTAGCTGATGCTCTAGTGCACTGTAGGCCTACACAGTCAGTCCTCAATGAACAGAGTGCATCCTAAAAATTAGGGAGGGGGGAGGCCAGCTGCCGACAGTGATGGGTGACACTTGCCCCCTCTCTCGAGCAAATGTAAATACTGCAAATACCCTGACTAGGTACACGGTCCAACATGATGCAAAATGCTTCCCACCTGTAAGAGGCATACATCCTCATCCAGTCTAGCGACAAAGTACTGAAGCTGGATGAGTGGGGAAACGCATCCCCCTCCTCCCCAACAGGCGCCCCCCTCCCCAACAGACGCCCCCCCCCCCCTCCGCCCCCCCATACACTTGACAGCTAACATAAACACCAGCTGTCTCAAGCCCGTGGAGTTTAATTAAACTAATGCTTGCCTGCAGAACAGACACCGTCTTCCGCATTTAAACAGCATAGATTCTCATAAGCAGGTATAGAAGGGGCGTTTGTTATATTTGAGCCTGAATTTACAGCTGTGCTCACTATAGTGAGAGAATCATTGCTGTTGAATCTGCATCTGCCTTGTACAAAGCAGGAAAGCTTTCTGAAATGAACGAGGCACATGAGTAATTCTCATGAGGGTTCATTTCAATTCACAGTTATTGCATCTAGAAATATGCAGCTGTGTTCCTCAGACTGAGTTGATTTTTCAGTTCAGTACTTATGAAGACAGCATGGGAGGTGAAGAGACAGATACCAACCAACCGGGTGATCCGTCCTCTCGAGCTAAAAACCTGGCTGCACTATTTTCTCTTCTGAGTTCTCTCCGCTATTTTACAATCTTTTTACAATCTTTATTTTACTGGGAGACCTTGAAATTTATTGTAAAATTGTAGACTGAGCTACGCAAGCTGATTAAAAAGTTTAAACAAAGAGAAAGTGGCCAGAGAAAGGGCAAAATAAATAAATAGATAAATAAATACGTCTCAACTTAAGCTTCTTTTGGAAAGAAAATGGAAAGACTTCGCCCACAAGTACGATGTTTCAGACTAAAAAGTTGTGTAGTTTTGAAACATAACTGTAGACCGGTTTTGAGATTTAACAAACAAGTGTATTTGAAACTGCCGTCGGCATATTTCAGCATCAAGGATACAGACGTAAATAACAGTACATTTACTTCTAAATATTTCCTTAAGCCCTTGAATCCTGCTTATACTTTTCGTTATTTACGTCGAATACCAGGAAGGGGGAGGCTCTTCTACAGACTGTGATTACGAACTGTCTGTATCACTCACATCACACATCAATGGCGAACTCTATTTCTCTGTTACATTAACATGCATAGATAACGCCACGAGTGCATGACCCTTCCTACATTTGCTGTATTCCCTTTGGCCAAATGGGAGCAGGCTGTTCTCAGTCTGTCTACTCCGACAGTGTCATGGCATATGGCATGGTTGGTTTCAGTTGCGTGCCTTACTTCCGCGATATTTATCAGCTGTGGTTCCAACTTGAGGCAATCGCAAGACTGCATCTGTCCCCAAGGCCGCATTAACTTCTCATTGACGCTCATTTGATCCTCAGGAGTCAGTATGAGGGTGCCGCAAAGGTCTAGATGTCTGAAGCCAGATTTTTCGCGCAGTTCAGCAGTTCATGTATTCATAATAGATGTGTACAGAAACAGGCTTGTACCAGTGGTCTCTTGTGCTCACACATAATTATAACCTTCATTCTTATTTCATGGTTGCACAATCAGCAACTCGATCTTGCTTGTTCGCGTCTCAGTTGTAGTTGAAGTCCACATCATGTAATTACTTGTATACTGACAACCACAATCTGTTTCTTGCTTTGTTTGTTGTTTTCTGGGAGAGGGCGGATGGAGGGGGTGTCTACGACAATTTGACAAAAATGTGTTGTGGTTGGTGTCCTGGACACTAAAGCTTGAATCAGTACTGCCAGAAAACTGGTTCTTGTTGCTGAAAACCATTGTGCTCTTCACTGTAGTACAGTAATTCAGTGCTTGCACATGTTTACTGAAAAAGCATATTATATGTAATGGAAGTCATTGAAATGCAAACATGATTACATTAGATTGCAAAAAAGCAAAAAAGAAATAAAAATCCGAAATTGCCAAATTTACTTTGCACTGGCCAGCGTACTCAATGCTTCATGTTTTTGTAATTTCGTATGAAACCTCTTGTTTAGGGCTTCCAAACCAAAACAAGCCAGGCATGTAGCAACGCTAACACCCTCAACTGCAATTCCAATTAAACTTCCAATTCCTGTGGCAAACAGAACAATACCCCACCACAGAACAACCAGCTGAAACTGCACCAACAGCCATTGAAGTATTTTGAACAGAATTGAAAACGGTCTTATACCGTCTCTTACATCTGGAGTACCTCGCCTCTTCACTTTCCAAATATTTAATTGCTTCTGTAATATTATTTAATCTGAATGCATGTGCCTGTAATGTTTTATCTGATGCAATTGGTACAGCTGTCGCATGTGGATCAGGCGCAAGCGTTGTTTTAGTCGTCACAATTGATTCAGTCGGCTCAAGCGTCGAAAGTATGGGATAGAATTTTGGCATTTTTTTTAAACGACATATATTTTTTTTTAAATTTATTTAATCAGTGATTACATTTTGCAACTCATCAAGAGTATATAATTTGCTAGCATAATAAAACGAAACAAGATCAATGTGTTCAAGGTTTATGTAACTTAGATGAACAAAAGTTGTTTTGTCGACAACCATCTTGACAGCGAGAATACTGCTCGAAACATTAATAACATCTACATTTTTTGTAATAGCAATAAAGACCTTTGTTGATTCTGATACTGTTTCATCCCATGTAAGTTTTATTCCCTGTGCAATATTTGCCTCTTTCACAGAAGCTATAGATCTCAAGATAATTTCAAATACTATTGTCGCTTCTCTAGCCACGACTAAGCTTGCTGGCATAAACACAACAGAAGTATCTGATCTTCCCTTTCTAGTTGTAAGAAGATACCGTCGTTTCTCATAATTTTCAACTTTCAGTTTATCTCTGCTATTGTTGTCTGGGGCAAAACTTGGAACAAGACTTGCAATCAGCGGCCCAGAATTAACAACCTTCCTAAACACTAAGGCGCCTTCGTCATCAGTGTATACATAAGGACTAATAAATTCAATCTTTATGTCCCAGTCAATTATGGGTGCTGGTGCCGGCACAGGTGAAACAACCCACTTATTACCCACATGTATTAAGTTGTAGGGCACATTATTTACTGGAACAGGTACAGTAACATCACGAAGCTGACCAAGTTTAGGAATCGGTCTCTCTGTTCCTTCTTTCATGTCATCGAATACTTTTCTCTTGTACATGCCATTTGAATCAAGTTCAAAACCATATACTTCTCCAATTTCTCCCTCCTTCTCAAAATCCTGTACGTCTGCCAAATCTTTCAACTCTGTTACCGGACACGCAACTGGTATGATTCTCGGCTTTGGACCATCACTCATTTTTATAAACAAAAATAAAATTATTTAATTTCCAACACAACACTAAAATCATGCATTACAACTGGTTTGTTATCCTGATTAGTTACAGATATACACAGTGACTCAAAGAAACTAGAACCTAATTTCTTAATCTGTAAATTAGGAAATCTAACAACTACACTTTCACAATAGGAAGCAGTTTCAGCTGGCACACATCTCAACAAAGTCGAAGGCTTTCCATTGTGTACATTCTCAGTCGTGTTTAGTTCTTTCAAATACACATTAAATACTGTGTGTACTGACAAATTGACAGGGCGTTTTCCAGTTATTTTAAGTTTTTTTGTCTTCATTGTTATAATACCAAACATAGCTTCATCTAAATCATCTGATCTCCACCAATCTTCATCAATATAAAATCCAAGTAAATATGCAAATCTATCTGAGATCTTTAACCAATTTTCTGTCAGAAATTCTAATGTAACAAGTAGGTTAGCTGGTTTTAAAGTTGCTTTAATTTTAAAATTACTTTGAAACCATTCAGCTATAGTACAAAAGTCATAATACCCAGGCGGTAAAGCTTCAGTTTTACCACCAAAAATTACTTTATTATATATATCATCTTCTATATTAAACCACTTTACTGTGTAGAACATTTCATGGATAGCTACAGCCTTGCTACCATCACGATTATCAATCCCATTAGTTAACCACACTGGTTTGCTTGTGTCAAGATTTGTTAATGTGATAAACATTTTTATTATCTCATATAAAAAAGGATGGAATTTAAATCACCAACCATTACCACAACAAATGCATTTCAATTTAACGTGAATGCCAAATACAATGTTGCACCTACTTATGAACAGAAAATAATTCAATTAAATCAGCTCGATATAGCTGTAAACGAACAAGATTTATTTCAAGTGAAAGTACCCAACCCCTTTGATCAATATCTAAACCCTCCAATAACAGACGATGCTACTGCAAGAAAGTGGTCTTCAAGTCCACTACAGATGTTTCAAAACCAACTTAACTTTGCCATACTGTGTTCAACTACAGGCTGTGGTGTTTCATTCACAGACCACTTAAATCACTCAAACAAACTTATTAGATCTGTCTACCGTTTCCATGTTTATTACCAGCTTAGACGTATACTGTCAGAACTGCATACACCACTGCCCACTGAATCCAGTTTCAACCGTTTTAACAACCCCATGGATATGAAAGCGTTTGAACGCATCTGTAATGAATTTAACATCAGTCCCAGGTATGACTTTACACAAAAACTTGATGATCACAACGGTATGGGTACATTGTATTATGCTATGAGTCACAGACAATACCCTCAAGATTACTACCCTGGTTACACTTCATTCTCATCAAAATCACAAGTCTGGTTAGGATCAATAGAACAGAAACAGTCTAATGCCTGGACAACATTTATTTTAGACAAGAGTGACGGGTTTACTCAAGCGGGAGTCGAGCACGTCAATGAGTCTTTCAGAACATATGTCTGGTGTTTACTAGGAGCACAATCATTAACAAAATCAAATATTTTGAATGGAAGTGGGAAATTTGAAGCACAAAAACAATTTCTTGCTAATTTAGAAGACTCAATCAACTCAGTGGTTGATCTCCCATCAAGCATACAGCGCTACCAAGACGTTCTCAGATATGCCAGATCAAAAGTTGACTTTGTAGTTGGCATCGGGTTATACATGTTGCCATCTGATCTTCAACTCCAAATGGGTACAATAACAAATTATAATTAATGAAATCATTGTTGCATTGATTGATTGATTGTACATTGCTTAACGTCCCGACAGCAACAAGGCTTTCTCAGGACGTGCCTGCACTGCTTGTGAAAAAAAACAACCAACTAAACAGAACATTGAATGTATGTCGCCAGCCGGTCAAACACATTAAATAAACCTAACACATGGGGCCTAAATAAAGCTAAGACCATTTAGCAACACACATCCAATATCAAGAGCTACAGGCAGTGCAGACAGTAGGGAGAGTTTAAAAAAGGCAAATACAGGTGAATGGACCTCGGGTAGACAGAAACACATGCCCCAGAATAGAGAGAAAACCCCACCCTGTGGGGCTGACCAGGGTGACCCTGGGAACTAAAAAATACCTAACCCCACCCAAGTCCCCCAGGGCAGACCCGGGTGGGGTAAATCATTGTTGCAGGTCGTCATAAAAAATTAGGACTCAATCAATCTGTAAACTTGGGGGCCACAACCACACATGTTCAGACGTTAAAATTATTATAGACGGTAACACCCCCGACCCCGGCCCCAACACCGGCACCTATACAACCAGTACAATCAGCCCCGGATCCAACACCAACCCCTGACACACATGAGTCAGAGAGAACATCATTGGTAATAGGCCTTACTGGTTTAGGGATATTACTTCTTTACCTGTTTCATTAAATAACCCACCATTAACCCTCCTACTGTAATCAAAAAGACCCAAACATCTGCCATAAACCCAACTACCTTTGCTGCAGTACTAATAATCCAACTGACAACTGTGCCTATTATACCAGGCAAAGCGTCCATTGCTTTCACAGCCAATTTCTTAAGCAAATCAGATATATGAGACAGTTGTTTCTTTACCCATGACTGTAAATCTTTTGGGTCTGTTGGAGGTGCTGGTGGTGCTGGCGGACCCTGCGGTGCTG
Organism: Semisulcospira habei; assembly: GCA_036245525.1. Lineage (NCBI taxonomy): Eukaryota > Metazoa > Mollusca > Gastropoda > Semisulcospiridae > Semisulcospira > Semisulcospira habei. Next base: position 166,351,062 of record BTPG01000004.1, read on the forward strand.
GACCCCCACCAACCCCGGAGACAGCTAACACAACAGTACTGATAATAAACCCAAGAGCTGTAATTAAACTAGCAATAGTGATACCCTGTTCTCTGAAAAGTGTTTTCAATCTCTCAGCCAGAGTTGTGTCTTCGTGAAGTATTTTCTGAATAGTTTCTCTAATCCTGTTGACCTGTGTTTTCAGTTTTTCCCTTCCAATACTAATCACTTCTAACCATCCTGATCTTTCTATCTGCAAATCATTTAATCTGTGTTGTATTCTTTCTTTCATTTCAGTGTCAAGATTTCCATTGTCTGCGGTAGCCAGTTTCTCTTTTTCACGTTCTATGTGTTTATCAAGCTCACCTAGTTTGGCAACATTATTTACCATCTCACCTCTTATCGTCTGCAGTGATTTATCCAAGCCCATAATCTCTCTCATTGACAAAGGTGGGTCTTCTGTTTTCATAGCGTCATTTATTTGTCCTTCAGTAAATGAGGTTTCTTGTATCACTGTGTTTGCTATTTCTGGTAGGCTTGTTACTGGTGCCATTTCAATTTCTTGCCCTGTTGGTAACTTTGTTTGCGTGTCGTGAAGCGCACTAACAAGTCTAGGCGTGACAGGAGACCCCCCAATACCAAGATACCTTGCCAACCCAGAGTTACCACCAACTTCACCTTTAATTGTACTTAAAGCTCTAAACTTAGCAGTGTTATTTTTATGTGTTAGATATATTTTCCCTCTGTCTGTATTTACAAATAAGTGTCCTTTATCATATTCAAACTGATTAGGATCTATTACATCTGGGTGAGCTGTCATAAAATGAGTTTACTTTGTCTTTTAACAGTTCATGATACATACTACTACTAGTTACAATTCCAGTCATATCTGTGATACTGGTATCTGAGGCATCCATGAAATCCATTTCAAAATCACCATGACCAAATCCTCCCGCTGCCATTGTTTTATTAATTTAATATTTTTTATTGTGCATAATAAAAATGACACAGTCTTACGGATCAAAGTTAGACCCATACAGAAAACTACGTGAGCCTCTCGGTGTTAAGGGCATTAGACAATCAATCGTCATCACAAACAATCCAAGTACCGTAGACCAGAATCAAACACTTCCAGTCAAGTTTCCAAACCTAGGCCCCAGTGACGTTATTGTTCCTGGCACTGCACGCCTAGCATTTAATATTGAACTATCATCAGACACAGATGTAAACAGAACACTAGTTAACAATCTAGGCAGAGCAATTGTTAGAACTATTAAAGTAAAACTTGAAGGACAGGAAGTGTTTAGTCTCGACGATGCTGATGTGTTCTACTGTTACAAAGATCTTTGGCTTACACAAGAAGAACGAGAAGATCGTATTTACCAAGGCATACAGACAGATAACGTTGGTAAACTTCGAATCGATGCAAGAGATAAAGTAACTACTGGGGTGGCCAAAGACATTATATTAGCAGAAACATATGGAACCAGATTTTACATTCCACTTGAGTTTGAAATCCTAACAGCACATTTACCTTATTACCAAGGAGCACTGAATGACCGTCTGAGTTTTGAATTAACTTTCAATGACTACTCCAAAATTATTAAATCATCTGATCCCAATGCAACATATAAGATCTCTAACATTTTTTTGGAATATGAAATTGTCACACATGATTATTTAGCTACTCTCATTCAAAATCAGTACAAGACAAAACTGCCGATTTATTATGACAGGGTGATTAGACATAGTTTAATACCCAAAGACAAGAGTGACCCAATGTGGAACATAAACTTAAACACACCTGCCAGGTCACTCATGTTGTTTGTTGAACCCGCGGCTCCATACAAAAGACTCAGAAAAATTCTATAATCCAAAGATTACACATTTGTCTTGTACAATCGAAGGCCATCCTAATCAAGTGTACGCTTCAGGTTTGTTACCTTATCAACACTACGATGAGATCACAAAGTATTTTGCAGGCGGAAGGATTAGAGATAAACCTGCAAACATTGCGTGCAAAGATTTACATCTGTATGACGTAAGGATTGGTCAATACCTTACAAATAAGTATGCTCTTTGGCTAGACCTTCGTAGTAGAGATGATGATTATCTTCATGGATCAGGTCGAAAGGTTGAAAACGGCAGTGACGGGATTACAATTCAGATACAAAAGAAGGTTGAAACTGCTGCAGCCATAAATATATATTTGTACCTGATATATGACGCACAACTGAGCATAGAAGAGAGCAGACTAAAGGGTGTCATGTATTAAATTATATTGTGTATTAAAATGAACCGGAACTTAATGACACTCGACCCACACTGTGGATTGTTTTGCGGTGCCACAGGGTGTGGTAAAACTGAATTTGTACTTAATCTCTTACAAACAAGATACATACACCACTTTGAAAACATTGTAATATTTGTCCTACAATCAAACACAACAAAGCTTATCACAACCGTTTATTCATTTGGACTGACAGCAACATATACTTAGTCGACCCTGAGAAAAAACTGAATGACTACAATATTTTTACAAGCAATTTGAAGGACAGCCAACTGTTTATTGTTGATGACTGTTCAGCAGAGAAAGACATTGTCAAAAAGAGAAACACTTTAGCAGAACTTGCCTTCAGTGGTAGACATGCAAATGTAAGTGTATGGATTCTCACTCAGAAATATAATGCTGTACTGAAAGATTTTCGAAAACAGTTAAAGTTTATCTGTTTGTTTTACTGTCAGGATCGTGACAGCTTTGAAGACTGCCTCAGAGAGAACGACGTCATCCCAAATAAGCATGAACGAGATGATGTGAAAAATAAACTGAAATCAACTAAGCATCTAAAGCTCATTTTAAAGACAGATCAGCCCACAGGGTATGGGTTGGTGAATTAATTTATACATTTGTTTGTCCAATAAAATATGACAGACGGACAAACCCAAGTGTTTGATGTTACAGAATGCTTCAAAGATGTTGAGCGCTTTACTGACTTAAAATCACGTGTGTTTGAACCCAGCTTTAAACTCTCAACACCGACAATAAGAATATACACGTCATATAATGTTACTTTGGAATATTCAGAGGGATTACCACATTATGTTTATGATCTTAAGACAAATGTTTTTAAAGTTTATAATGCTAACAGTGGCCACTTGCGTTGGTTTGAGGTACTGTGTAAAGACATATTTGATCAATTAAGAAAACTACATTGTTACATTGAAAGTGTTACATTCAATAAAGTGATATTACACCTGCGGGTCAAGACTTCAAGACAAACACCAGGGAAGTGGTTGACTTGTTTACCATAACTACAGATAATACAGTATTACATATGGTGTGTCAGTGGTATTATTTTTTTTTTCATTTATTATTTTGTCAGTCAAATAAAAATGACGGACAATGCTCAAAGCCCATCAGGCTCATCAAGCCTACGTAATGTGTTTCACACAACAAACATGCCTATATCTAATACTAATAATGTCTACGAATCAATAGAAAACTCTTTTTCTGTCATACAAGATAATCTTGTTACAGGCAGTGTGAAGATTCAGATTGTTGCTAAAATAGAATTTACTAGAGTAGACGGTGAAGTAGAGTAGACAGTTAACACAAGAAGGGAATTGGAGAACGTGTTTAGAGACAGACTATTACCTGACTTCCTCCAAGCAATGGACAGTGCGAAAATGAAGGGGTCTGGTTGGCACGAAGGACATGCACATGAACTACAATTAAAACAGTCAAGGTATCATCCTATATTAGGTAAATCGTGGTTGCCACTGCCAACAGAGGTTGCAAACAAAAAGGCTGTTGTTAACATACAGAACAATGACAACCATTGTTTCATGTGGTGTGCGCTTGCTAAACTACACTTTATAAAGTCAAAACCTGAACGTGTATCTAACTACACCAAATTTGTAAATGAACTCAACTTCAGTGGCATTGAGTTCCCTGTTAAAATAGAGGACATAGACTTATTTGAAAAAACTAAATCCTGGTATATCTGTAAATGTGTTTGTGTGGGATAATGAGTCTGTTGACAAGTTACAACCCATTAGAGTATCACCACTTGCTCCAACCTACGGACAGTCAGAAGATAAACATGTTGACATGTTGCTAATCAGTGATGACAATAACTTCCACTACACAATTATCAGAAATATGTCACGTCTAATTCATGGGCATACAACAAAACACAATGGTAAACAAGAAGTGTGTAAGAGATGTTTACAAAGATTCTCCTCTATTTCAGTAGCACACAAACATGTTTTACACTGTAGGTCAGCTGATGACATACAAACTGTACTTAAGTATCCAGATCCTGGTAGTCAAGTGTGTTTTAAGAACTATGGGAATCAGCAAAAGCTGCCGTTTGTAGTGTATGCTGATTTTGAATCACTGGTTGTACCATATGAAGGTCCTGTTCCAGAGTCATTACCAAAGACTATAAAGTTGAGTGACCAAGTGGTGTGTTCTTTTGGATATATTATTGTTAGGTCAGACGGACAGCATTCAGAACCTGTTATCTACAGGGGTGAAAATGCAGCATGTCTGTTTTTAACAGAAATGAGACATCTGTATAGTCAGGTAGTTCAATATCTCACAACAAGTCAGATGCCTTTAGTGATGACAGAAGAAGACAAACTGAAATTTGATACAGCTGTGACGTGTTGGATTTGTGAACAGCCCCTCCAGGGTGATAAAGTTCATGACCATGATCACATAACTGGATGTTACAGAGGTGCTGCACATAACAATTGTAACTTATTATTAAAAACAGATCCTAAAACATATAAGTTACCAATCTTTTTCCACAATCTCAAAGGATATGATTCACACATTATCATGCAGGCTGTGGATGAGTCTTACAAAAACATTAATTGTATAGCGCAAACAACTGAGAAATACTTGACTTTTAGGTTAGACAAATTAGCATTTTATGACTCTATGCAACATTTGTCTTTAGGTCTTGCTAGTTTGGCAGAAGGACTGACTGAGTATCCAATAACAAGTAAATATTTTGAGCCAGACTTGATTAAGAAAGGTGTTTATCCGTACGAGTACATTGATCACTGGGTTGTGTTTGAAGAAAGGAGACTGCCACCGAAAGAGAAATTTTATTCTACACTTAATGGAAAAGGCATTTCTGACTCTGATTACCAGCACGCACTTGATGCGTGGGATAAATTAGGGTGTCAAACGATTGGTGACTATCATGACCAGTACTTGAAAGCTGACGTTTGTTTGCTAGCAGATGTATTTGAAAGTTACCGTGAGAAGGGTTTGTTGCACTACAGTCTTGACCCTGCTTGTTACATAACTAGTCCTGGCATGACATGGGATGCATTTTTGAAATCCAGTAAGATATTTATAGACCTGTTGTCTGATCGTACGATGGGTGAAATGGTGGAACGCGGATTGAGGGGCGGAATAAGTATTGCAGCGTGGGTCAAATGGTTGTTGTGATGCGTCTAGTGTGGTAGTGTAGCGTCTGTGCTTGTCGCTCTCGCTTTCAGCTCCCACCGCTGGTTAGCAGTTTTGCGAAAAGGGGAGCAGAACATGTCAGTCTCTCCCTGCCAGTACACAGCCTCTCCAACAACAAGCCTCATGTAGTGCCTCCTCGTGGTGACTCATGGTAACCGAGCACCTTACGGACTCGGGCTGAACTACAGAGGACTCGGAGGAGATCTGGCCCCCAGACATGCGGCATGCAGGCCCATCAATGTGTGGACAAGCCCTGATGCCCATGAACCAGATCCCCAGCTATGGGTAAATAGCCCCACTGCCTTATGGGTGCCTTGGGAGAGGCAAAGGCTAGGGGAGTAAACCCTATACAAATCCGGGCAGGGATGCTCGATAGCCTTGGTTGGCAGATCTCCTTCGAGAAGGAAAACTCCGAGGAAAAACCTGAGTAGATGGGACCCATAAGCCTTGGTCGGCAATCCATCTAGGAGAAGGATACTCCAAAACTAAACCATCCTGTGCTCCCAGGAAAGGCCTTTTGACCAGGAGCTAAGGGTGAGGTAACCCCGACAGAAACCCCGAGTGCTGAAGACGGAGGTACTGGGCTGCACAGCGCACTCTAATAAACCACAGTACCATGCATATACAGCCATATGACACTTGGAGATGGATTCAAGAGGAATGGTGCTCGCCCTGTGGAGTCTCACCAGGCAGGTGCAGTACCGGGCTCTGCGCCTCTTCAGAGCCCACCCCCAGCGACTGGAGGACCTTCCCGACTGTCTCGAGGATTGATTGATTGATTGTACATTGCTTAACGTCCCGACAGCAACAAGGCTTTCTCAGGACGTGCCTGCACTGCTTGTGAAAAAAACAACCAACTAAACAGAACATTGAATGTATGTCGCCAGCCGGTCAAACACATTAAATAAACCTAACACATGGGGCCTAAATAAAGCTAAGACCATTTAGCAACACACATCCAATATCAAGAGCTACAGGCAGTGCAGACAGTAGGGAGAGTTTAAAAAAGGCAAATACAGGTGAATGGACCTCGGGTAGACAGAAACACATGCCCCAGAATAGAGAGAAAACCCCACCCTGTGGGGCTGACCAGGGTGACCCTGGGAACTAAAAAATACCTAACCCCACCCAAGTCCCCCAGGGCAGACCCGGGTGGGGTGACTGTCTCGAGGAGCCAGGGGACTGGAAACTGTACGGGCCTGTGGAGGCGCTACAGAAGACCACAGATTTCATTTTGAGAGCCAAACTCCAAGTGTGACGGCGTTCGAGAAGAAGAAGAAGTATTGCAGCGAACAACTACGCCAAAGCCAACAATAAATATCTGGACGGCCTGGGGTATGACCCCTCAAGGTCAAGGTCATTCATTACGTACTTGGACGCTAATAATTTGTATGGCTGGGCAATGTGTGAGTTATTGCCCTTGAAAAACTTTTGTCTGTATGATTTGTCACAGTATGACATAGCACAGTCAGGGTTAACAAACTATATTATGAATCTTGACCAAAACGACGCGAATGGTTGGATCCTTGAAGTAGACCTAGAGTACCCACACCATCTACATGATTACCATAATGATTATCCATTAGCTGTTGAGAAAATGTCTTTGACGGGGAAAAAAGAAGACACCAAACTTGTGCCAAATTTGAATGACAAATTCAATTACGTTTGTCACTATCGCTTGTTACAGTTTTACATCAGACATGGGTTAGTACTAAAGAAAGTACATAGAGGCATTCAATTTGATCAGAGTGCTTTCATGAAAGATTACATAATGAAGAACACAACATTACCTGCAAGGGACGGCAACACTGCATTTGAAAAAGACTTCTTTAAGCTTATGAACAATGCCTGTTTTGGAAAGACTATGGAAAATCCTCATCACCGCAAAGATGTGAGACTAGTCACAACTGAATCGGGTGCAATTAAACTTACAGGTAAGCCACAGTACACGGGGTACAAAGAGTTTCATTCATCATTGTATGCAGTGTCACTCAAAAAAAAAGATTGTCAAACTGGACAAGCCAGTATTCATTGGTATGGCAATTCTTGAGTTGTCAAAACTGTTGATGCTTGAATTTTATTATGATTACTTTAACCCATATCCATCTGGAAGACACTTCCAGTCAGGCACTCTGTGAGCTAAGAGGCCTTACAGAGAGTGCCTGCTCAGAGCTGACTGTTTTTTAGGAAATTTTAGTGCACGAGTGGTAGTAGTTTAAAAGGCTTAAAACAGTCTCAACCCCACCCTAAAACATTACGTGTTGCATATCAGCAGATTCAGCATTGAATATACTAGCTATCCATGTAAAAATAAACTGAGAAAAAGAAAACAGAAAAAAAAAATATTTTAGTGTAAAAGTGAGTTTATTGCAAAAATGTTCACATACCTTGTGTTCAAATACATTATTTCAATAGAAGGATCCAAAATCACTGCAGCATATATGCCTGTAAAATATACACACTTCTATTTTCTGCCTAATAAAAAAAGAATGAATGAAATCCATCAAGTGGTTTGAAAACTACACATTTTCTATTGATGCAAGGAATAAAATTGTCACGTTGCCAGCCATCTTGAAACCCAGGAAAATCATCGTTGTCTTCCTCACTATCGCCAAAAATTTGACGAACTAAATCACTCAACTCATCGTAAACTTGTACATCTCGAATCTCCACCAACTCTTCATCTTCCCCTAATATGTTGTCGTCAGGATCTAATTCAATATCGCCGCTTGTATCGCTCACATCCTCTCTCTCACCTGGCTCAGCAATCATGCTCGATGTATTCACTCTAACATGCGGCGAAAATTAGCGTAAAAAAGGCTTACAACTTCCGGCAAATTCTCTGTCGGAACTGGGAAAAGTGCACATATTTCAATGACGTTTAGAGCACTAACCTGTGATGTCATGGGAAATAGGGGTTTACGTGTACACAGAGGGACACAGGGGAACCACCTAAACTACGCGTCGGCGAGTATACCGTCGGAAAGGGGGGCCTACGCGCGGCGGAGTATTCCGATGGAAATGGGCGTGTACGCACGCGGGCGTATACCGATGGATATGGGTTAAACCGAAGTATCCTGAGTGTCATCTGCTATACACTGACACTGACTCTATGATCATTGGTGTGTGTACTGAAGACTTTTATGAAGACATGAAAACAGAGTTATACATGTACGACACATCTGACTACCCTAAGGATCATCCACTGTACAGCACACAAAACAAGAAAGTGCCTGGTAAGTTTAAAGACGAACTGAATGGTGTACCAATAGTTGAGTACGTTGGACTGAGATCCAAAATGTATTCTATACTGCATCAGAAAGGTAGTCAGTCGAAAGCCAAAGGAATAAAAAAATCGGCAATAAAAAATAAAGACATTCGACATGAACATTATAAACAAGTGTTAGACGGTGCATTAATGCCTGTTTATCCAAACAAGTCACTGAGGTCAAATAGACATAATTTAGAAATGATCCAAACAAATAAGAAGTCACTGGCAATTGGGGACACGAAACATGTGTTTTATAGTAAGGAAAAAGCTTATGCACCAGGTCATTACAGGCTCAAGTTATCTGAAGAAATAGTTGATGAACTGGTTGATGAATTAATTGATGAGTTAGTTACTGAAATGAGTAACGGTGTCTGGGGGAATAATCTGTAATTCTTCTCTGACAAATGCCCTCTGTGGCGCAGGGTCGTACAGATAATATATTGTTGCGTCAGGACTGGGGACTATTTTTTTTATATTGTGTACAGACGTTGACCAGATGGGGTCTGTCGCTCTGCGCTTCACGTCGTTCTCGGCCTCCCCTGGTTGATATAAATATCTCACCTGTTTAGTAAACAAACTTGTGTCGGGTGCTGGGGTTGGTCCTGTTTTTGGTTCTGTAATTGATTTCAATTTAATAGCATCAACTGGCTTTGGGCGCAAGCCTTGTCCCTCATTATTCATTGCTTTTATCACATGTGGTAATCTCTTTACCCACTCAGTGTTCCGGGTGTCATGCATGAGTTCCTTTGAATACTGGTAACTGAAAAGTCTCTCTGATAACTGTTTGTTAAAGTTCTCTACAATTGCCTGTGATCTGTGTACACCTGGAATAACGCGTCTAACCAGTACACCATGCTTTGCAAATAACTGATTAACAGCACCTTTGAATTCTGATCCGTCATCAACTTGAACAAGTCTGGGGTATTTCAGGGGGCCTCGACTATATATTTTTGTTAATGCTGTAGCAACTGTGGTAGCAGTTTTGTCAGATATGGGTTCAGGGTCTTTGTACCTTGAAGCTACAGTGGAGTCCGCTTAACACGAATTTCTGGGGACACGGAAAATCACTTCGTGTTAACCGTATTTCGTGTTAACCAATATGGCCTCAAAATTGATCACGGCCCTCCCGGCAAGGAAAAAGTGTGTAAGAGATGCGTGCATGAATGAGTATGAGGTTAAAAGTGCATATTATTGTACTATATATGCTTACATTACGTTCAGCTCGCTAGGAAAACACAAGGATATGTGTACAGCTCACGTAGTTAATGTAAAATCCATCAGGTAAAATCCATAGTAAAGTAAAAGCAACACGGGCATCTGGCATCGGTAAAAGCAACACAAAGTCATTTAAAAAACGGGCCATGATCGAAGTCGGTCTTGCGTTATTGACAGCCCGTGTAGAGAGACAATCGTGGATCTCATTAATCTTGTTTTTTCACTTCAAGCGTAGTCGACTTCTGTTTTACCTTGGGGGTAGTCGTGATCGGTAGTTAACTGAATTGAGGGAGTGTTGGTACACGAATGATGCATGAATTCAGTTCAGAAACACTAGCCAATGAGAAGACGGATTACAACGACTGAAGGCTATTCAGCCAATCACAGGCTAGAGTTCGTTCATGTGTCGTGTGTACTACAGCACGAGAGCGACACGTGCAGTGCCTCTTTCATGAGTCGGTTTTCGGTGTTTGAGACTGGAATGTGTGTTCGTGTTAAACAGGTGAATAATAGTGAAATTGCTCTGGTCGGGAACCGAAAACAGCTTCGTGTTAAGCGAAATTTCGTGTTAAGCATTTCGTGTTATCAGTGAAATTTTAATACATAATAAGAAGGCCGTCAGCCGGGAATGCAAAAGCGGTTCGTGTTAACCGGAAATTCGTGTTAAGCGAGTTCGTGTTAACTGGACTCCACTGTATGTCTACGATAGTCAGTGCGTATTTGTATCGTTTCTTTCTTATTGTGTCATGTGGTAGGAACAGGAGGTCCATTTGATGTGTGTCATTGGGGGTAGTGTTTTCAAAATGAGGTCTTGTTATTTTTCTTGGCGCAGGGAGATATATTTGCCAAATTGCTTGTCTCTGCAACCATTGTTTGACTTGATTGAGTGTTATATCTCCGCCCACAGCGGCATGTAATTTCTGAATAGCGGTTGCTCCTTTCCAATACCCTGATGGAGAGTAATATATTTTTGTTAGTTTATTTTCTACGTTCATTTCTTCTAGCAATATAAAGTCCAGTAAAATAAACAAATGTCATTCCCACTAGAACAAAGATTATCTCCCCGTTTCTTTGTTCTGTACTTGGTTTGTAGTAATCACTTAGTTTAGGTTTCGGGATAGACATGTCTTCACCTGTGACGAGATAGTATTCACGAATTGCGTCGTCTGTATTTGAAAACGTATGTTGTGCGCACCTTCATGTTTGTGTATGCATGTTTCTCCTGCCTACTTCCTAAGTTCCGGAGAAAGACATGGGTTATATAAGAGACCTGATCCATTCTTACTAGGAATGGAAATGATTGTCTTATTCTATACCTGCGTATTTCTCTGTGGGCTGGCGATTGGGTGCCTGATGGGCGGGGGCAGGGGATCTGGCTGTTGTCTGTCCAGCGCTGTGGTTCCCCTTGGTTTGAGTACTGACAGTTCTGCCAGCGCTGGCCTCACCTGTCTGGTTTGTGAGTGTCATGTATAGCTCGAGGCAAGATTTGTATCGTTGCATTGTTGTGTAATGTTCTGTGCATCTACTGTGGGAAATCAGGGTATTTACCCGACCACATATAGTAGCGCACCTTCATGTTTGTGTATGTATGTTTCTCCTGCCTACTTCCTAAGTTCCGGAGAAAGACATGGGTTATATAAGAGACCTGATCCATTCTTACTAGGAATGGAAATGATTGTCTTATTCTATACCTGCGTATTTCTCTGTGGGCTGGCGATTGGGTGCCTGATGGGCGGGGGCAGGGGATCTGACTGTTGTCTGTCCAGCGCTGTGATTCCCCTTGGTTTGAGTACTGACAGTTCTGCCAGCGCTGGCCTCACCTGTCTGGTTTGTGAGTGTCATGTATAGCTCGAGGCAAGATTTGTATCGTTGCATTGTTGTGTAATGTTCTGTGCGTCTACTGTGGGAGATCAGGGTATTTACCCGACCACATATAGTAGCGCACCTTCATGTTTGTGTATGTATGTTTCTCCTGCCTACTTCCTAAGTTCCGGAGAAAGACATGGGTTATATAAGAGACCTGATCCATTCTTACTAGGAATGGAAATGATTGTCTTATTCTATACCTGCGTATTTCTCTGTGGGCTGGCGATTGGGTGCCTGATGGGCGGGGGCAGGGGATCTGACTGTTGTCTGTCCAGCGCTGTGATTCCCCTTGGTTTGAGTACTGACAATTCTGCCAGCGCTAGCCTCACCTATCTGGTTTGTGAGTGACCTTCAAGCCTCAATCTTTCATTGATGAAATCAAGTTTCTCAATTCTATTCTTTTCATATTCTTGTTGCGCTTGAGCAAGTTTTTCTGATGCTTCATTGTGACGCTTCATTTCTTCTGCAGATTCCTCTCTACCCATTTTTGAAAAGAGGTAGTTTGATCCACTAAATGCCAATGCATTAACAACTGCCCCACCAATCATAATAGCTATTGTTGCCATATTTTTATTTACATAGAAACATTTTCGGGAATAATTCCTTGCTTGACAAGAAAATCTTTTGTCGCAATCGACGCTGTAACAACTACAATTAGCTTAGCGCTGTCTTCAAAATCTAATCTACTGATAATGTCTGCTGATTTCATTTTGAGTAGATTTTTTCCTAGCATAGAATAAGCTATTGCTAGTCCACTTATCACGGCAGAGTGATAGACAAGGTTCATAAAGTTCTTTGTGTCGCTCATTTTCTAATACAATAAAAATTAAAATAATATTTATATTTACTCCATATAAAATGGGTCAACGGCTTTGGATGTTACTGGTAATGTGGAGACTTCTGTTTTTGTTTTTGGAGTGTCTGATTTTTTGGTCACTGTACGAGTCAGTGGTTTGTATTTTTTGTATAATTGGTAAGCTACGTAACCAAATCCGACAACAAATCCGGCAAGTACATATTTTGCTGTTTCAGAATTAGACTGGGTTGAAGGTCTTTCACTTTGATGTGGGTGTGACAGGGGTGTTGAAAGCCCTGCCAGTTTTGACGGTGTTGACGGCGGGTCACTTACATGAGCCTTTTCTGTTAGCGCCTGTAGCTGTAACTTTTTCTGCTTGTTCCATTCGGCTAAACGTTTACCAGCTTGAATTCTACCTGCATTTTTAGCTGTTTTTGTCACTGTGTGAATCGGAGTCTGGGCAGGGTCTGGGACAGGGTTCATCTGTGGGGTCGTTTGGGGGGTCGTCTGTTGGTCGTCCATTTTTATCAGCAAAAAAATTTAATTTTGTAAAATCGATATGGCTGCTAGTTACGATTAATGTTACCAGAGGAGCAAGCAAATTACCAAACCTGTAAAATAAAAGGCAAGCTAATTTACCAATTGCACTCGTTACAATGGGGTTACTCTCGAGGTCATTTGTGAGATTTTCAATGTCTACAGGAAGGGCATAACTCACAACTTTTGAATACAAGCAGACAATTGATTTGCTCAAATCACGGGTCATTAGTGAAGCCATGTGTTGATCATATTTAGAATGAAGTTTAAATAAATCATCAGCCGTGAGGGATTGTATATCTTCGGTTGAATATTGCTTTCCGAGATAAGCTTTGGAATGACCAGAAACCACTACAGATAAAAGTCGTTCCCTTTTTGAATCTAAGTCTATGTTTTCTAAAGCACCAATATCATTTAATAATAGCAGTTCATCTGAATTCATTTTATAATGCAATTTAAAAAAACAAAAAACTTTATAAACACATTTGTTTCTTTGTCAGTAAACCAGGCATAAATATATAAGCCCTTACATGTAAAACCGTTTTGTAAATGACTGCTCTCTTTTTGAAAAGTAACATGTCCCCATGTTGATCTTTGACACAACTTAGCGATTTGAAAGGCTGTAGCTATGAAAGGCCTTTGACGGCTGAGAGCTTTTCAAAAGCACAGTCCCGTTGCGGCTTGTGTATGAATTGAAAAGAGAGAAATGTGTCCCCTCTATTCAATAGCGGTGTGCCGCGTTCAACTGTGACATCACCTGGCAGATCACGTTAAAGGTGAATTACACTTACATGAGTGTCTGCAAGTGTCCGTATGTGTGTGTGTGTGTGTGTGTGTGTGTGTTTGTTTGGTTTGTGTGTGTGTGTGTGTGTGTATACGTGTTTGTGTATGCGTGTATGTGTGTGTGTGTTTATTCATGTGTTTGTGTGCATGCGTGTGTGTGTGTGTGCGTGCATGTGTGTGTGTGTGTGCGTGCGTGTGTGTGTATGTCTATGTGTATGTTTGTGTGTTTATTTGTGTGTGTGTGTGTGTGTGTGTGTGTGTGTGTGTGTGTGTGTGTGTGTGTGTGTGTGAGTGTTTGTGTGTGTGTGACTAGACTGATTTCGGTGCTAACAGGCAGGTGTTCGTGACTCATTGCTGGTAAACAAGATGAAAGCTTTTAATGTTACTGTACACTGGATTAAAGAGACAGGTACGTAATAGCACATCTATATAGACTTTTAAATCGGGCCTATCTCTCTGTGTGAGGTGACTATGAGACATGTATGTTAAGGTAAAATGCGTCATTCATGTTACCTACAGACGGTACCAAGGGTAACCACAAAACATTAGTAAGCAGACGACAGGCCCATTCAGCCAAACAAAAGAGCGACGACAGCCCATTCAGCCGAACAAAAGACATCACTTGAAAATTATGTTGAAAATAATATTCATAAATCTAGGAGCCCTCATGAGTTCGGCAGAGTATTCCGAACTGAACTGTTAATCTATGCGTTGCTTGCGGCAAATGATCACAGTCAAGACCCTCAGTCTACTTGCAAAGAGACTTAAAGAGAACAGTATACCTGTGCTGAAAGGTAATATCTGCCTTGTTTAAGTCTGTGTACAATCAACATAAAAAGCTGTAGTCTTGTTTGCCTACAGTGAGTCATGAACACCTGCATGTTTGCACTGAAATCAGTCTCGTCATAATTTTGAGCCTGAGCAAAAGCCTACGCATGCAAGGGTCCATGTGTAACATAGCTGAAATTGTATAGACTACAACAGCATTTTGAAAAAGTGTGTGGAGCGGCAGGGTGGAAAAGCCTAACTGGTTTGGAAATTGTAAACTGTTTGAGAAAAAAAAAAGCTCTGTAAGTGTGATTTGTCATGGATGTTACCTTGTATAAACGGTGTATATGTTGCAAGGTAGGACACTTAATGTTTTTGTTTATACATGTGTGTGTGTGAGTGTGTGTTAGTGTGTGTGTGTGTGTGTGTGTGTGTGTGTGTGTGTGTGTGTGTTAGTGCGTGTGTGTGTGTGTGTATGTGTGTGTGTGCGTGTGTGTGTTAGTGCCTGTGTATTTGTGTGTGTGTGTGTGTGTGTGTGTGTGGAGGAGGTTTGACTACATCTTTTTGTACTGAGTTCCCCAGCGGAGTTGTGAAACGGGGCTCATGTAAATCTGTGAATCTAGCCCTCTATGTACAAGGCCAGATACCGTCAATCTAACTTTCAGTGGAAACCAGACTTAAAAGGCCTGTGTTAAAAAAGAGATACTTGTGTCGTTTTAAATCAGTGACTCAGCCAATAGAATAGCTTTTTCTTCATAACATGCCATTATGCTCGGGCTGTGCCCACACAGCCTCGCGCTGGGACCATACGGCGTTGAGGCGCGTCCCCTGGGTGGTGGATAGGGGGTCCCTCGTGAGAGGGGTGCACCGAATGAAATAAGGTGCCGTGAACCAACATGGTCTAAGGGAAGGTGACCCCGACAGAAAACCCCTGGTCCTCCTAGTAAGGGGGTTGGGCGTGGGGGTAGCTTCCCCACCCTGCAAAAAAGGAAATAGCTACAAAAACGCCGACGAAAAGACTAACAGTAATTCCTTTCCTGGAGGAGGAAGGTTCTTCTAACTCCTGGCGTCGAGACCTCCAAGCAGACATCAAGAGACTGGGAACCACCTGGAGTAGAATCGAAGGAGAAGCACAGGACAGGAGTTGCTGGAGGTCTCTCGTCGACGGCCTATACCCGGGTAGGGGTGACAGGCGTAAGTAAGTAAGTTGATTGATTGATTGATTGTACATTGCTTAACGTCCCGACAGCAACAAGGCTTTCTCAGGACGTGCCTGCACTGCTTGTGAAAAAAAACTAAACAGAAAATTGAATGTATGTCGCCAGCCGGTCAAATACATTAAATAAACCTACAACATGGGGCATAAATAAAGCTAAGACCATTTAGCAACACACATCCAATATCAAGAGCTACAGGCAGTGCAGACAGTAGGGAGAGTTTTAAAAAGGCAAATACAGGTGAATGGACAAAGGGTAGACAGAAACACATGCCCCAGAATAGAGAGAAAAACCCACCCTGTGGGGCTGACCAGGGTGACCCTGGGAACTAAAAAATACCTAACCCCACCCAAGTCCCCCAGGGCAGACCCGGGTGGGGGAAAGTAAGTAAGTAAGTAAGTGCCCACACAGGGCTGTCCCTACCTGCATTGAACTGACTGCACTGGCAATTTCTAAAGACCCTCTTTTGTCAAGCGTAGCATGAAAAGAAATGGGGACAGTGTACTGAATTGTATGCATAAACGACTACAGTTAGAGTTTGTGTACACAGTGATGGGTTAGGCTAACTGGTAGAGAAAATCGTGTTCCTCAGAAATCGACTCTGACAGGGGTGTGTGTAAAATGTCATTAATTTATTACAGAGTGCGCCGTCAGGATTTTGGTTCGATTTGAGAAAAACGACCGTGTGGAAGTTAATGACCGTAATTAGTTAATTAATTAAGGTCAACTTAAGACAATGGAAAAGCTTCAGGATTTTCTAAGAGAAAGAAAGAATGAGAGAATTGAAGTATTATTAACACTATGATGAGTTAACCCCTTAATTATTAATATGTGGAGGTACATAAAATTGTGACTGTTTAAAAAGCAATGATTTAGGGGGTAACTTCCAACGGTATTTACTCTGTGTGGGGAACATAGCTGATGAGTTTCTAAAAGTTATAATTAAGGGGGTTAACTCAGTCATTGTGTTAATGATGGTTCAATTCTCTCATTCTTTCTTTCTCTTGTGCTTGAATAGTCTCCAAGAAAATGCCAACATTAGTTTACGACGACGACAGACGGACGACCACTGGCCCAGAACATAGACTGACTTTTGCTTCGCACGCGAGTCAAAAACCTTTGGTTTAACTCATTTAAGACGCCCTGCATTGACAGTTGTGATTGATTGATTGATTGATTGTACATTGCTTAACGTCCCGACAGCAACAAGGCTTTCTCAGGACGTGCCTGCACTGCTTGTGAAAAAAAAAACAGAACATTGAATGTATGTCGCCAGCCGGTCAAATACATTAAATAAACCTAACACATGGGGCCTAAATAAAGCTAAGACCATTTAGCAACACACATCCAATATCAAGAGCTACAGGCAGTGCAGACAGTAGGGAGAGTTTTAAAAAGGCAAATACAGGTGAATGGACAAAGGGTAGACAGAAACACATGCCCCAGAATAGAGAGAAAAACCCACCCTGTGGGGCTGACCAGGGTGACCCTGGGAACTAAAAAATACCTAATCCCACCCAAGTCCCCCAGGGCAGACCCGGGTGGGGCATTGACAGTTGTGGAAGTGTTGCACGGCGTTGCCGCTGGCAATGCTTGACGGCACTTTGGCAGCTGCTGAGTACCGTAATTACCCTATTCCACCTCAATATTCAACCACTTTTTACATACAAATTTTCCTTGAGTACAGTAATCACCCTATTCCACCTCAATATTCAACCACTTTTTACATAGAAATTTTCCTCGAGTACCATAATCACCCTAAATATTCAACCACTTTTTACATACAAATTTTCCCATTTTTCAGCTCTGGTCAAATATTTAGGAGTTTTGAAAAAGTTGATTGCCTGCGGAGGTGGCGCAGTCGAAATTTTGAGGCACTAATTTTACCTTGCACAGCATGCCGATCGACCCATTCGTGTTTTTACGTTGCTCAAGTTGAAACACTAACAGCCACTATTCATCCCAAATGGTAGTACCCACAGGGGGAAGGGTTCACACAAGAATGTGTTTAAATCAAATCACGATTTTAATGGCTAAATCATTCATACACCCGCAGAAAATTTAATCTTGAAATATGCATAGTTCAAACGTTATCTGTAAACATAAAGAGGCTGTAGAATATGCCATCCTGCCCCTGTGGGAAATCAATACAACCGTGACCCTGTCTTCACCTTCCACCCCAACCACCACTTGAATTCTTGGCATGAAGAGTCTTCAGGTGAACTGCCCATCATCTCCATGAATCATAGATCATCATGTGCCTCTGTCAAGTGCAGGGGCTCATAGCAGCTAATGTTCTACTGGCTCTATGTTACGCCGGTTGACTATGATACTCGATTACCAAGTACCTGCGGTGTATAGGTGGAGGGGACTACATACTGCCGATCACCGTGAATCTGACCTAATTTTAATATTTTCATCCTAAGCATTGTATAGAACTGTGCCATTCAGAATCAGGATCAGGAATTTATTTAACGTCTTTTCACACATTGGTGATATTAGACAAAAAAAAAAAAAAAAAAAAAAAAGATATCAACAACCAAAAACACAACTTGTGAGTATCAAACAATAGCAATAATTAACATCCAACCACACACACAAATTACTTATTATAATAGTTTACCCACCGGACTATGAATTATTATATTAACTATTGAAATTGCAATATTTCTATGTAAGATGTCATACAAATTGTCTGCTAAGTGATCAACTGTTATGTTATTTTTTTTCAACAGATTCATTGTAATAGGACACTCACAGATTATATGTTTAACAGAGATGAGCACTCGCATTTGATGTCTTTTGCGAATTTTGTTTTCCAAGAATTTAGTCTTAACTTGTATATCAACGAAGCTGTTTTCCTTGAACAAGGAGGAACATGATAAGCATATTTCATATCATCTTTGTGAAAAAAACTGTTTAGCACAGAGTACATTTCATGTAGAGATAATTGCATATTATTACAAACTGCTGAGTTTTCTCTATTTATAGCTCCTTTTTTTGCTTGTCTGTCACAAATTTCATTTCAATAAATTCCGCAGTGTGACGGTATCCAAAGAAAATTGATCCCTATTCCTCTGGACATAATACAGCTCATAATATGTTTTATGTCATACACTAGGTCTTTTCTAGTATTACAATCCCAGCTTTTTAGACTATATAGGACAGATTTAGAATCAACACAGATCAAAATGTTAAATATATCATAAGGTAGAGTTGAATAAAATTTAGTGCCATGAGAATCGCATACAGTTCAGACGTAAATATAGAAAATCCTTTACCAAGATAAAAAGATTTTTTCACTTTGAAATCAGGAATAACAAAGCCTGCACCACAGTCTGAAGAATCTAAGACAGACCCATCTGTGAAAATTTTCAAATGTTTAAAATATGTTGTCTGTAATTTTTCTTTTACTAAATTGCTAAAACGTTCACATCCTCATCTTTTTTCAAATCTGTGTAATCTATATCGAAAGTAGCATTAATATGTTCCCAGGGAGGTATAGTAGGTGTTACTGGTAAAACAGGAATAGTCTTGATATCTATATTGCAGTTTTCTATAGCATCTTTGACATAGTTACGTATAGGTAAAAGATACGGGATGGTTTGCTTGATTGATTGATTGTACATTGCTTAACGTCCCGACAGCAACAAGGCTTTCTCAGGACGTGCTTGCACTGCTTGTGAAAAAAAAAAACCCAACTAAACAGAACATTGAATGTATGTCGCCAGCCGGTCAAATACGTGAAATAAACCTAACACATGGGGCCTAAATAAAGCTAAGACCATTTAGCCACACACATCCAATATCAAGAGCTACAGGCAGTGCAGACAGAAGGGAGAGTTTTAAAAAGGCAAATACAGGTGAATGGACCTCGGGTAGACAGAAACACATGCCCCAGAATAGAGAGAAAAACTCACCCTGTGGGGCTGACCAGGGTGACCCTGGGAACTAAAAAGTACCTAACCCCACCCAAGTCCCCCAGGGCAGACCCGGGTGGGGGTGGGATGGTTTGCGCTCTCTTCGGGAAATCCACATCTGCATCTAAAAATATGTCTTCACGTACTGAATTTTTGACAGACAGGCTTCGGACAATGTATTTTGCAGTTGCTAATTTACGTTGGTCAGATAAAGACAGAACACCTGCTTCTTTGTAGGTTTTTACAGTATTAGTATGAACCGGCACTCCAAGGGCTAACTTAACTGCTTTACTATCAATGCTTTGCAGCTTCTGTAGAAGTGTAGCTGGGGCAGAAAGGTAGACTTCCTGACCATAGATAAGTGTTGATCGAACTAAAGATGTACCAAGGTGTAAAACAGTTTTAATGTCCTGACTCCATGGTTGTGAGTTTATAATTTTTAACAAGTTAAGTCTTTTTCTTGCCTTATTTAATATGGCTTCAATATGAATTCTCCAAGATAATTTTGATGTAAAACGTACGCCTAAAAACTTTACACTCTGTTGGTAGTTTAAAGGCGTCCCGTTTAGGGATAAGTTAGGTAATGTTTTAGCACTTTCCCCATTATTGAAAAGCATTAGACATGTTTTTTCCCCAGATAGTTCTAGACCATTTTCTTTCATATAGTTTGATAATTTGTCCAATTCAATCTGATAAACTTTTTGAACGTAATCTACGATTCTTTTTGGGGTACGTTTTCTGAGATTAGTGTTTATCCACATAGCAATATCATCTGCATATTGTACCACAGTTGTGTCCTGTGAGAGAGATTGTGGGAGGTCGTAAATTAACACAGTGAATAAAAAGGGTGAAATTATTGACCCTGCGGAATACCCATATCTATTTTCTTAAAGGTTGAATAACTTTTACCAACTTTTGTGCAGACAAATCTTTCAGACAAAAAGCTTTTAATGTACTCATACATAAACCAGGTTATGCCAATCTGTTTTATTTTGTATAATAATCTAGCGTGCCAAACACTATCATAAGCCTTTTTTACGTCGAAAAAGGTTGCTAGTATACGTTTTCTTCTAGAAAATTGTTTTTTAATGTTATTTGTGAGTTTAACTAAATGGTCTGTCATACATCTACCTTTACGAAAACCAGCTTGATGAACTGGAATTATATCCTGTTTTTCACAGTAATGAAATAACCGATTTAAAAGAATCTTTTCCATTACTTTGCAAGCTTATGATGTTAGTGCAATAGGTCTATAACTACTAATCAATGTACACGTTTTACCCGATTTGAGTACTGGAACTACTACTGACTGCTTCCAGATAGTAGGAAGAGATCCATTAAACCAACATTTTTGGTAAAATGTATGTAGTAGTTTTTTCCACGACTCAGGTAAATGATAAAGTAGTTTGTAAGAAATCCCATCTATACCCACTGCACTAGAGGTATTTGCAAACGACTGTAAAACATCTAGGAATTCATAATATTGAATTGGAGCATTGATATACTGAGAATGAGTAGAAACTGGATCTTGATAATCTGCTTTGACTTCTTCTTGGTTTCTGTGGTTTATGTTTGATAAACTGAGACTTGATGTGAGACTATTTTCTGCAAACATATTAACAAAGGCCTCCGCTTTATCTACTGCACTAGGAAATGTGTTGCCTTCTACTGCGATTGGATACACTTGTAATTTGTATCCATTTTGTAATTCTGATATTTTTCTCCAAACCTTAAATGTAACTTTTGATTCAGACACTTCATTTTTACAGAACTCAGCCCAGTGAATCTTTTTGGCTCTCGCCACTATTCTGTTAGTGTATTTTAGTTTTCTTCATTTCCCTAAAGTTCTCTTCAGATTTGTTTCTTATCCATTTTTTTAAAGTGTGTCTTCTTAATATTTACTGCTAGTTCACATTCCTTATTCCACCAAACATTACCTGAATATTTACCTTTTGATTTTCCTTTGCATTTTGGTATGGACTTCTCTGCAGCAGAAAGAACAGCTTTTGTAATATTTCCATAAAATGTATCTATACTTTCATGTTCTATACTTGCAATGTCATGGGACAGCAAGATTGTCTCATACAGTTCCCAATTAGCATTGACATACTGAAACTTTGGAATTCTGTCCTCAATATTGCAATATTCATCTTTATCTTTAACGTTTAATTGTATAATGATTGGAAGATGATCACTTCCCAAACAATCTTCCTCAGTGATCCAAGTGCAATTTGTTGCCAGAGTTGGGCTTACTAGTGATATATCAAGAGCAGATGCCTTATGAGTATAAACATCTGGGATTCTAGTGATACTACCAACATTTAAAATGATTAACTTAGAGTCTGAAATATTTTCTACTAGACGATTGCTTGTAACTATCGTACATCCAGACTCCCAGAACGGTGCATGAGCACTGAAATCTCCTAGGACCATCCATTGACAGGAAGTTGTCTGCTGAGAATCAATATTTTTTAGCCAGTCAGTGTTGTCATCTTTTGGCCCTCTAGGTAGATATACGGAGATCACATTTAAAGTATTTTGATCATTAATTTTTACCATGGCCCCAGTGATATAGATATCATTTAGATCTTTCGTTATAGAGTACATATTTAGTGATGAATATTCTAGGTCATCGCTAATGTATAACGCAGTTTGGACCTTATTCGATATAGGGTCATAATGGTATAGAGGAGGATAATAATATCCTCGAAGCTTTGGGAGTTTTTTACCTTCTACATTCAGAGATTGTAACGCTAATACACAATACTCTGACTGTAAAATGTGATGTAACGCTAATACACAATTGTTTGGCATCCTGTCTCGGAAGACAATGGAGTATATGCGCTTGCTGGGTCAGTCACTAGAGTGACCTCTCCAGGGCGCAAGCCTGGGTGAAATGTATGGAGATCCTGGGGTGCCCAGTCGTCAAGATCCCCCTCTCGGCCTCGCTGATGTATCCAAAGGAATGCAAAGCAGTAAGTTTGGCACCAGTTTGGCTGCAGGAGCTGCCAGAACAGTGCGTGAATACAGGCAGCTGTCTGCCTTCGGGGCTCCACTCCTGATTTGAAGGGTTTACTCCCCCACATTTGGCCGTTGGATCCAACCTGATCTCCTCCGTCCTCTAGCCGTTGGCTGTCAGAAACAGCTCATCCGCCTAGTGGTGCAATGTGAACACCACCCCCTCACGTGGTTTAGCCCACCAGCTGAGATGGTTTGCCAGGGTGTGGCGCTTGGAGCCAGCACGTGAGAGATTAAGGAGATGGATGAGGACCAGTGATGCCCGTCCGTCCTATGTAGGACGCAGCTGCCGAACAGCAAAGGTGCTACCTCTATCCAGAGCCCCCCTACACACAATACTCTGACTGTAAAATGTGATTCTCGAAGGATAGGAAATTTGTTGAAATAGATCTGCAATTCCACTGAAACACTTTCATATTGCTTGTGCTCCTCTTCATGGTCAGTGACCTCCTTGTAGCGGAAGGAGGTCAACTGAAGGAGAAGGAAAGCAAAAAAAAAAAAACAACCAAAATACAAAAAAAAAAAAAACTAATACAAAACAAAATGAGCACTTTCAAAACACCAAGAATCGGTATATCTGAAACATTTCAGTCCTATGTAGGACGCA
This sequence comes from Semisulcospira habei, assembly GCA_036245525.1. NCBI lineage: Eukaryota > Metazoa > Mollusca > Gastropoda > Semisulcospiridae > Semisulcospira > Semisulcospira habei. The sequence continues at coordinate 166,374,524 of BTPG01000004.1, forward strand.
GCTGCCGAACAGCAAAGGTGCTACCTCTATCCAGAGCCCCCCTACACACAATACTCTGACTGTAAAATGTGATTCTCGAAGGATAGGAAATTTGTTGAAATAGATCTGCAATTCCACTGAAACACTTTCATATTGCTTGTGCTCCTCTTCATGGTCAGTGACCTCCTTGTAGCGGAAGGAGGTCAACTGAAGGAGAAGGAAAGCAAAAAAAAAAAAACAACCAAAATACAAAAAAAAAAAAAACTAATACAAAACAAAATGAGCACTTTCAAAACACCAAGAATCGGTATATCTCAAACATTTCAGTACTAAATCAAAAACTAGAACTAAACCATCTGGATATCATTTCAAAGTTGCTTTCGAACCGGACTTGATAATGTTGTTAACTTTACCACATTTGAAATGATAATCAGTTAGCTTATGTATATTTCATTCGGTCAGAAACTTAGTAAGAATACCAGTGACCCCTCCAATCATAGTATCCACTGGGATGTTTGGGATAGTGGTAACTCAATGTTCGTTTTGTTTTTTCCCAGAACAAGTTTGATAAATGTCTCCCGATGTTACGTGCAAAAGTATTTGGATGTATCGAGTCCCACAGATGAAAGTTAGAGTTAATGTTTTCATGATGAATTACGGAAATGTTCTGGTCCTCAATAAGTTCTGACACCACCGTGGCATTGAAAATCTCACATTTTATGTTCAGTTGAATATCCCTGCATGGGGCAATCTTGCTGACTACTATATGGCCTGCAGGAAATTTCTTTTTCAGATCACGCACTGTTGTTACAAATGATTTCCCAGCAGTGCGTGGATTTGAAGATTTAATGTTATTTACACCAGTATGTATCACGACTGCATCGACGTCTTCCTTGATGCTGTCCGTCGCTTTGGAAATATCTTCAACCGTACGAGATTCCAAGCTGGGTAGAGCGCACTCCTTTCGAAGTGGAATCATGAAAAATTGCTACTTTTGGCATTGTTACGGTCTTTGATTGAAATGATGACGCATGTTGGCGTTTGACGTCATCTCGAATGATGTTTTTTCGATGATTGAAATTTCGACATTCCTGTCCCTTTTGTTTATGTATTCCGCTTACCTTTGTTTGGGAAGCTGAAGTAGCGGAATAGGATAAAGAAGAAGACGAACTATTAGCCAGTTTACGTGACGGAGCAGCTGCAGTGGCTCCAGCAGGCTTGTCTGTCTTGACACTGGCCGTGGAGGTGGACTTGACCGCTGCCGCGTGGGTCAGTTCACGTCGGTCTTTGATTTCCGTTTGGGTCGAGACGTCGACTCCTCTGCTGAAGCCAGGTTGTAGACGTTGCACCTGCTCCATCAAGAGAGCCACTTGTTGAGTAAGTAGGCTAACGGTAGCCTTCAGGTGGTCTACAACAGTTTGAAAGCTCTCGTCCCCATTGTCCTTCAAGTGGCGGCGGTTATCTTGCTTCTGTATGTCGGGACTTTTATCTTCACTCTCTCTTTCCCTCTCGTTGTCCTGGGGCGATCTTGGTTCGTCAATTCCCTCAAGAGTTTTTGTCCGGGTTTGACGCCTTGTAGCTTGTTCTGGTCATTCTGATATTTCATTTAGTCCAGTTTCCAGCAACATTGTCGGAGCTCAGTTATTTTTGGCTCTATCGGTCGCCATCTTGGCCGGAAGTCTCATTCAGAATCAGTTGATTGATTGATTGTACATTGCTTAATGTCCCGACAGCAACAAGACTTTCTCAGGACATGCCTGCACTGCTTGTGAAAAAAACCCAACTAAACGGAACATTGAATGTATGTCGCCAGCCGGTCCAATACGTTAAATAAACCTACGACATGGGGCCTAAATAAAGCTAAGACCATTTAGCAACACACATCCACATCCAATATCAAGAGCAACAGGCAGCGCAGACAGTAGGGAGAGTTTTAAAAAGGCAAATACAGGTGAATGGACATGGGTAGACAGAAACACATGCCCCAGAATAGAGAGAAAAACCCACCCTGTGGGGCTGACCAGGGAGACCCTGGGAACTAAAAAGTAGTTAACCCCAACCAAGTCCCCCAGGGCAGACCCAGGTGGGGGGCCATTCAGAATCAGGACTGCAACTTGGTTCTTAGAGCACGGTTGTTCGAACGCACAGCCACTACATATGTGACCCTCTCTCACGAAATCAGTCTTAACTTGCATTTTGGGTGTTTTGAGATATATACATTTCTGAAATGTACAGAGCCTGCTGATTAATTTGATATATGAATGAATGCTGTAGTGCAAAAATTGTAGAAGTTATTAGGGTTTAAAGTTGTTAAATGCACCGGTGGCCATTTTGAGAAAACAGCCTGCAAAGTTTCTGTGTGCATGTCTTGCACACCTACCTTAGCAACGGGGGTTCAAAGTCAACCAATCAACCTGATATTTTACATGGTGGTTCAGTAAGTCCATCACTATGTGTAAAACCTTACATTAAGTTGCTAGCTAGTCAGGATCTTGTGATAAATAGCCCCCAAAAGTGCCATACCTAATGTAAACATGACAAATTTGGGGGGAAAAATGCATTTTCACATTTTGCTATCAAACTCAAGGCATAAATAATTTCAATTCTGTTTGAGCATAAAAGTATATTGCTATAATATATTTAGGCAAAACATGTATGAAAATGCTGTGTAGCACTCTTATTTAGTGGCAAATGTTATCTAAAATTAGATTGCAGACGCGTTCAAGGAACGTGAAAACCACCATCACCAAGGCAAAATAAAAACCATCATTACAAAGACTGAATACAATTTACATCCAATTTATGAATTTGCCAATCACTTTATTTCATTGTTTGTCATTTATACCTACTTATAATTGATTCAAACTGAAAAGCACACTAGACAGAAATTATCCTTAAAACATGCAAAACAGAAGTCTCAGTCGGCTGCCTGTTGTCCCAGACTGAAATGAATACTATTTACTACTACTACCCTGCAAAATGAAGTCACAAAAGCTAAAAACAAATCTACAAACTGAGTATTAGTAGTTCCACATTTATAAATAAATTTATAAACATGTGTATGCAACAACTTAAAAAAAACGACACAATATTTACTTACAGGTTGCAGAAGAAATGTAAAAAAGGAAAGTCCTCATGTATTGCAGGCAGCATACCACTTCACCAAATACATCCCCTTCAGTATCCAATTGTCCACTCAAGCACAGCACACTACACCACACAAGCACAGTAACCACACAAGCACAGTAACCAGACAGTTGTCTTTGCACACTGGAAATCAGCTGTGAGGAGGAGGGCACACAATGTCACACTTGTCGTCTCGGGCGTAGTCCTAAATGTGTTGAAATAGGTACTGTTGTATGTCTCTGAAAAGTCCAGGAACTGGTATGATGGCTGCCAGTGCCATGGTGGGGGGGTGGGGGGGGGGGGGGGGAGGTGAGCAACATGGCCAGGAACAGCCAGCACCTTGTCCTCTTCAGCGTCGGTGATGCAGGTCGTCTTGTAAAACACCTTTCCATGGCGACTGAACCTGAAGCGTCCAACAGACTTGATCCCATTCAAGCTACTCGTTGTCCTCCTATGCACAGTTTTTTTTAGTAAAGCGCACCATGCGGTCTGTGTCGTGGAGCGTCAAGCTGAGGGTGTTGTTCTTTTGCCCCCAGCCTTTTGTAATGTTGTCATCAGTCCCTGTGCCTGGTAGTGCTTTGAAAGGCGTGTCAGGATTCTTGGCTGATACTAAAAACAGAAACAAAAACAATAATGAAGTCAGAAAACAGCAATAAAAACAATAATGAAGTCAGAAAACTGAAAGAAAAACAATGAAGTCAATGAAAATAAACTGTCATTGCTCACTAGACACAACACATGAATTTGCATGCTTCTGTTTAGTGCTTAAAATAATGTATTATACATACCCAGCGTTCATGCTGCTCATTCCACTTGCTGCACTGTCTTCAGTCCGTTCCGCATGCACTCACTCAGAATGCTGGGGATCATCCACTCCTTTGCATCTGAACAAAATAGTACAAAATCATTTTAAACTGTCTGTTTATGTGAGCCATTTCTGTATTGCCATTAGTAGTACAATTAGCCTATTCATCTTCTGTTGAGAGTTGGTCACACACACACACACTCCACACACACACACACACACACACACACACACACACACACACACACACACTCCACACTACACACACACACAGACACACACACACACACACACACACACACACACACTAATGATCACACATCTGCATTCAGAAATGATGCACATACCTCGATTCATGTGTTGAATTGAGAGTTGAAGACTGTGTGATGCAGCCGTTGCTTCTTCGCTTGTTTCTCGATCGGCCGGTTCAAACTCAAAATCGTTGTATGAGAAGCTATCGTCGTGATGAGAATCGGCGATGAAATAGTCCGTGATCAGGTCGCTCAATTCTTTCTGATCTGCAGGCGTTTTTTTGCCTGATTTACAATAGTTTAATCGAGTCTTGCTTTCATTTTCACGTGTTGTAAACAGACGAAAAGTTAACAGTGGAACAGGATGCAGTTGTTTCCCTTAGTCTTGTCTCAGCCAATGAGAATGCGTGTAACTTCATCGTTGCCATGCCGCTAAAAGTTCTACTCTCTGATTGGTCAGAATTGGACATTTGTGTACGCCCTTTTTTCCTTATTTGGGAGGAACACATCCGTGTAGTTTAGAACACAACCCAAGCCCACGAAAGCGCGGACAAAGGCCTTTCCAACGGTATATAACTTGATGGGGTTCTGTAGGGGATGCAACGTATTCTGTTATGTTAAAAATGGGTCATTTTGCACAAAACAAAAGAATAATTGGGGCCTAGCTCAGACTTTTAAAATCATTTTAACCTATTTAATGGCATTTTTCATGATAAAGATTTTAACCATACGATACTTTGGTGTATGTAGAATACATTTCTGCAAAAAAGTGAAAATGACCCAGATTGACCCCCACCACATATTACTGCGTGTAGCGCTGATCGGCTCGCTGCGAGTTAAGACTGGTTTCGTGAGAGAGGGTCACATATTTGCTTTGTGATGCAAAGTGTGACACATTACTCTTCAGTTTCCTGCGGTTAATGCGCTGTCGTGAAACAAAGCATGTAGCCTTGGCTCTAACGCTGTTGGGCATCACAAGTCGGATAGGTACCAATACATACACAGTACATGTTGCTCAGACTGGGATCTGTACCGTAGCAACACAGAAACCAAAGCAGACTGTTACCCTGATGCGAAAAGCGATGGAAAGAAATCCATGTGTGGGGTAACCGAGCATATTGTGCACCAGCGAGCGACATTGCCTTATCGTAGACATACGATGCCGGCTGTTATCATCATACCGGTAGTCTCTCTTAAAGAGGTTCATGTCAATCTGTCTTCTGCTAAGGCAGGGTGAGGCATGATTGTGCTGCCGGCTGTTATCATCATACTGGTAGTCTCTCTTAAAGAGGTTCATGTCAATCTGTCTTGTGCTAAAGGCAGAGTGAGGCATGATACCGGTAGTCTCTCTTGCAACAAGCATAAAATCTGCTGCACTGGCAATTAATCACGACAGTGTATGCCTGCCCTTGGCTACATTTAAATCTATGAATAAGCAGTGCAGTAATACGGGTTTGGGGCTACGTCCGACACTTTGTGTCGCTGGGCTCGCGCAGCGTGAATGCAAGGATTCGTTGACGGGCTTGTATTACAGTAATCAGTCTGAAATCAGACTTCATGAGCGGAGATTTTTAAACCTTTCTGAAGCGCGTAGGACAAATATTTGAGGCGCAAGTTGGGTGGTGATCGAATATTTGAGGACATGGCATTTTCGGGTGGTTGTCAAATATTTAGGAGGTTTTTTTTTTTTGGGGGGGGTGAAAATTAGTGAAAAATGGGCTGTGGTCGAATATTTGGAGCAATCGAATATTTAGGGTAATTACGGTAAGCTAAAGTATAAGAACAAAGTAGCTATGTGGTTGGCGCTCATACTTCTATTCGTCCACAACATGTTTCTTTTTCTGTCCATTATTTTCCTGAGGAGGGCACAGTCTAACGTAATAATAATAATAATAATAATAATAATACCATTATTATATAGGCGCTTTTTCTCAATTTTGGGGAAATCGACTCAAAGCGCCGCGCCTGAAACCCAACACACACACTCACGAAACAGACACGGATTTGCGCCATTTAAGACAAACACAGTACAAGACAAACGAAGGGCAGTCAGCTACTGAAGTTACAGAGATTTTTGATCGCTTGTATTTGAAATTTGTAAAGTGGCCTGAGACCGGTACCAAAGTGTGGGGGGTGGGGGGGGGGGGGGGGGTGGAAGAACCGGAGTACCCGGAGAAAGAACCCCCGACGGTCCGCCCGAATTAACGGTGACACTTACCAGAGGAGAAAAGTCCAACGCCGGAACCCGGTATCGAACCTCGCACCTTTGGCATTGGTGGCAGGCGCCTTAACCACTGCGCCACGGACCGCCCCAAGGTAGAAACAAAGTCTTCCCACATTCCACAAGATGGCATCCGGTCCTGAATGGGTCGATTCGAAGAAAAGCGTTAAACGGTGACACTTTGTTTCAAAGTTGCGACCTACTTTCCTGTAGCAGAACAGCTTTGGACACAGTATAGAATTAATATCAGGCCATATTTTCTTCCTCTTTTGTCAGGTATTTGTGTGCCACCACTCCTACACGTTGTTAACATAGCAGGGACTCCAGGCGCCGTTCCTTGGTATGCCAGCGCTTGGTCTACGAGCTACCAAGTTAGGCCAAACTCCACCACAAGCTGGCATCACACATACAGATTTCACATCAGGTCCACAAACGGCATAGATCTTCATGAATGATGATACAGAAACATCACCAGGCCAAACTCCACCACAATGCTGGCATCACACATGCAGGCACACACACATGCACTCACACTTGACATGCCTACTCACCCCCATCGCGTTGAACAGGACTTTCCATGAGAGCCTCAGTCAACAGAGGGAGGTAGTACTTCAGGTTGAGGTTCAGACTGGAGGTATCCAGCAGTGCAAGCATCTGTCAAGGCAAAGCCAACACAATGACACTTGAGGGGACAGATAGAGGGGACAGACTGATGACAGTGGAGGGGACAGATAGAGGGGACAGATAGAGGGGGCAGATAGAGGGGACAGATAGAGGGGACAGACAGAGGGGAGAGATAGAGGGGACAGATAGAGGGGACAGACTGATGACAGTGGAGGGGACAGATAGAGGGGACAGACTGATGACAGTGGAGGGGACAGATAGAGGGGACAGATAGAGCGGACAGACTGATGACAGTGGAGGGGACAGATAGAGGGGACAGATAGAGGGGACAGACTGATGACAGTGGAGGGGACAGACAGAGGGGACAGACAGAGGGGACAGATAGAGGGGACAGACTGATGAGAGTGGAGGGGACAGACAGAGGGGGCAGATAGAGGGGGCAGATAGAGGGGACAGACTGATGACAGTGGAGGGGGCAGATAGAGGGGACAGACTGATGACAGTGGAGGGGACAGATAGAGGGGACAGACTGATGACAGTGGAAGGGACAGATAGAAGGGACAGATAGCGGGGACAGATAAAGGGGACAGACAGACAGGGCAGACTGATGACAGTAGAGGGGACAGACTGATGACAGTGGTGTCCATAGTGCTTTTGGTCAAAGCGATTCCTGCAGGAATGACCTTGACAAAAACTGCTACTGACACCCAAAGGGTACAGACAGCTTTACTGATCAGGGAAAAACACACAGTAAACACAGTTGTAGATCAAACAGTGTGCACAAAAATACACAGAGGAGAAATTCTCTGTGACATCAAAGCTACCTGAGATCACTTTACACCCCTGTTCATTTCATCCACGCACACACTGCATGATGACTGAAACTCACTCGGGCAAAGTGTGTGGACATATCATCAAGCTGAAAGCTGTAGGGAATCTCTGTGACTGGGAATTCTTTGTTGGCCACCCCAGCTCGGCCCGGCAGGTTGGAGGACGGTGTGAGAGGATGGAAACAGATGGACTCGGAGCAGGGAACGGGGACCGAGGTCAGGACAGTCTTGGGAGGTTCCACCTGCACAACAAGTGACACATGAAAGCTTTAACCCTTCCCGATTCTGACACAAAACTGGGGACCATGCCTGAGTTTGGGGAATCCTGAAAAGCTGGCACTTAACCCCTTCACAGCCAGTGGCTGCCAAATGTGTTTCTCAAATCTTTGTTAACCCACATCATACTGAGGCTAAAAGCTTCAAATTTGTACACTGCCATATGCAAGGTACATTATAGCACTTACAGATAAGGATATAGACTAAGAGTTTTAGTTCAAGGGTGGTGCCAGAATAGCTTGGCGCCTCTAGGCGCGAAGCTATTCTGGTACTACTATTGAACTATTTTGGTCAAACTTATTTGACACACTGGCGTATTCTGACGTAAATCAAAGCCAAAGAGCTTCACCCGTCCAAGAAACACCAGTACAAAGTGGCGTCAGCAAGGGGCATACATCCTCATCAGGGAGGGGGGGGGGGGGGGGGGGGGCTGATGAGGATCTAGACCTCTGACATTCTGGTGGTGTTTAATTCGTCTCAGCAGTGAAGGGGTTAACATTAGTCCGACTCAGTGTAAGACCTATTCTCCATCTGCAAGAGAAACGTATTCTCATGAGCACCTTCATGTGAAGGATTCTCATTAATTTGTGTCCATGTTGTTTAGACAGTCTAACGACTCCATGGACAGTCAAAAAGCTACGTACTCTCACTATTACCGCCATTTTCATGCTCATGTCTCGCGTCAACTGCAGGAAACAGGGGCCAATTACATCAGTGAGTGTAGCCCTGCAATAGGGGCAAGTTACATCAGTGAGCATAGCCCTGCAATAGGGGCCAGTTACATCAGTGAGTGTAGCCATGCAATAGGGGCCAGTTGCATCAGTAAGCGTAGCCCTGCAATAGGGGCCAGTTGCATCAGTGAGCGTAGCCCTGCAATAGGGGCCAGTTGCATCAGTGAGCATAGCCCTACAATAGGGGCCAGTTACATCAGTGAGCGTAGCCCTGCAATAGGGGCCAGTTGCATCAGTAAGCGTAGCCCTGCAATAGGGGCTAGTTACATCAGTGAGTGTAGCCCTGCAATAGGGGCCAGTTGCATCAGTAAGCGTAGCCCTGCAATAGGGACCAGTTGCATCAGTGAGCATAGCCCTGCAATAGGGGCCAGTTGCATCAGTGAGCGTAGCCCTGCAATAGGGGCCAGTTGCATCAGTGAGCGTAGCCCTACAATAGGGGCCAGTTACATCAGTGAGCGTAGCCCTGCAATAGGGGCCAGTTGCATCAGTAAGCGTAGCCCTGCAATAGGGGCCAGTTACATCAGTGAGCGTAGCCCTGCAACAGGGGCCAGTTGCATCAGTGAGCGTAACCCTGCAATAGGGGCCAGTTGCATCAGTGAGCGTAGCCCTGCAATAGGGGTTAGTAGCATCAGTGAGCGTAGCCCTGCAATAGGGGCCAGTTGCATCAGTGAGCGCAGCCCAGCAATAGGGGCCAGTAGCATCAGTGAGCGTAGTCGCATCAGTAAGCGTAGCCCTGCAATAGGGGCCAGTTGCATCAGTAAGCGTAGCCCTGCAATAGGGGCCAGTTGCATCAGTGAGCGTAGCCCTGCAATAGGGGCCAGTTGCATCAGTGAGCGTAGCCCTGCAATAGGGGTTAGTAGCATCAGTGAGCGTAGCCCTGCAATAGGGGCCAGTTGCATCAGTGAGCGCAGCCCAGCAATAGGGGCCAGTAGCATCAGTGAGCGTAGTCCTGCAATAGGGGCCAGTTGCATCAGTGAGCGCAGCCCTGCAATAGGGGCCAGTTGCATCAGTGAGCCTAGTCCTGCAATAGGGGTTAGTAGCATCAGTGAGCGTAGCCCTGCAATAGGGGCCAGTTGCATCAGTGAGCGTAGCCCTGCAATAGGGGCCAGTTGCATCAGTGAGTGTAGCCCGGCACCAGCTGCGCCAACTCATGTGACTGGTCCATACGCACAAGGAAAAGCAGTACAGTGGCCACTTGCCTCGTTCTTGGCCATGGCCTCCTCCAGACGCACTTTACACTCCTCCAGGCCCTTGGCTCCCAGTTGCTGACGCTGGGCTTCCACTCGGGCCTTCTCCTCCTCCCCCATCGACTCCATCAGACTGGAACTGGGGTCACCAATCACCTGGTGAGGTAAAATTAGGTCAGGTCAGGTCAGGTGAGGTACAGTAAGGTAAGGAACAATGGCATGCCGTGCAATACCATCCAATAAAATACGACAACAGTCCCCTCGCATGCAGTCTGCCGTGTACCGTGCACTGGCGTTAGCAACATTTCCCAGGGAAACACTATAATGGCCGTAACCCATTGAATTTCCCAAATTCTGGAGGTGCTATTTAAAGACTATGTACCTGTTGCAGGAGATGGATTGACCATGATAATTTAAGGGTAGTGCCAGATGAGCTTGGCGCCAAGCTCATCTGGCACTACCCTTGAATTATCATGGTCAATCCATCTCCTGCTGTAGGGCGTTGGGGCAAAATGGGTGAGGACTGACACCGCAGTGGAAAAAGGATCGGCACAGCCTCATGTCACGTATCCGGCTGCGGCACGTTTCAAATGAGTTATCACACTACAGCAGATGGACTGGCCATGATAGCTCAGGGGTGGTGCAAGAACAGCTTGCAACCGTATAAAACTAATGCAGGACGCAGATGGGCCGCGTTAAGTCATGGGTTCTGTACAATACAACCTGTTTGGAGAGCCACCTTTTATTGCAAGAAACAGCGGTCTGAAAAGAAGGCAATCTCTTGGAGAAGCCTTCAATGGCTATCAGCGTCCACTGTCACGAAAGACCATCACCGAGGTCGCTACAGCCACTAAATGACGGTCTTTAATGACAGGTGACCTCTCATCGGGGTGGTCGCTCTACACAGGTTCTGCTGTAGTCGCTTTGCACCAGGAATAACATTCATCCGTAGCCCCTTCTTTGCCAACAAAAAATGAACACTGCCCAACTGCAAGAGGTACAGATCCTCATGAGCCCCTGCAGCTGCGCGGGCTGATGGGGATCTATGTCTCTTGCTGACCCCACTTTGTATCCATGTTCCTGGGACAGCTGAGGCTCTGTGCCATTGAACCAACAAAGATTTCACAAACACAATCTGAGCAGAGAAGGGGTTACACATCAGCTGGAGACAAATTCGCCAGGATAGTTCAAGGGTAGTGCCTGATTAGCTTGATGCACGGAAAGTACCAAGACAATCTGGAGTCACGCTTGAACAATCATGGCTGATCCACCTCCCACAGATGCAACGCCAAATTGAAATGTAAGCTGTCTGTAGTCAGAGGAGGATGAAAACCAGAAATACTGTCCAAGATTGCGCAGACGACAGCACTGACAAGACTGAAGACCATGTGGAAGGACAGAAACATCAGACTGATGCGCTCCTTAGTCATCTCAGTGTTCTTGTATGCCTGCGAGTCATGGACCCTCACAGCAGACCTTGAAAGCAACACTTTATAAATAAAAAACTTACCACTACCCACGGTTTCCCTGTCATGAGAGAGCCAAGCAGTTCCAGCCAAAAACTCTCTGGTTCCGCTTTCAGCCGCCGTCTGCTGTCAATGGGGTTCAGACGCACAACACACTGCACAACACAGACAGAATGGCAAATCACAACTCCACCCAGTCTGTGGCAAAGGCCAGGTTTGTTTAACCAGATGTCAATCTAATGCTCAATGCCATATGTGTGCTGCTCTGTGACTTTGGACTTACAGCCTTCAGTGAGTATGTTCAAATCTAGGTGTACACAGTGTACCCCCCCCCCTCCTCCCCCCCATCTCCCGAAATGTAACAGGAACAAATTCAAACTCTCTTTCATTCCCCAGGCAATACAGTTGTTGAAGAAGTCTAAACTGTAACCCCCAGCCCTCAGGATTGCACATGACTTTCCAGCTGACGTGACTTTCCAGCTGAGCAGACTCACACCTACTGACCTATAGTTCCCTTTGGGGGCAAAACAGGGTAGCTTCAGCGCGCGTTATGCTGTGGCAATACAACCAACGTGCTTTCCTCCCCTTTCATCATCTCGGGAGTGGCTCTTCCCACGCCACGCTGCCTACGGAATAGCGCTAGTGCATTCCGCAACGAAGCGAGTACCAACAAGCTTCAGGACCCACATTCCAGCCGAATGATGTGATGACAGACACCTCACAGACGCAGTGACTGTGTTTCCTACTGAACAGTGTGCCAGTGTGTACTCTTTAGAAACCATTTTGGACTGCTTTTACGTTAATGATGTAGTCCTACTACTATTGCTTTAAAAATTACAAGTTATAATTAAGGTGGTGACTGTTTACGCCGGAGCGACTGTCTAATAGCCGGCGCTGTTCTTATGGCGACGGGCCCCCAGGTAGCAACTGTGAAAGTATTCGGGGTTTTTTTGTGTTGTTTTTTGTTTTGTTTTTGTTTTGTTTTTTGCGTATTTTTGTTATTTGTGTAACTAGTCTCAGCCAAGCAGAAAGTTTAAAAACATTATATTATGTGTTATAGAGCTATTAAGATAGAACTGTTTTTAGTTTGTTTGTGTTAGGGAAGTTCAGGTCGGGCTGGGGCCGTTGGCGCTGGCCATTAGACGCCTTGGCGACGGGCTTCACCCGTCCCGAGCCATTGTCCATTTGTTTGAAAAATGTTGTGTGAGTGTGTGTGATTGCGAGTTGCACCTGAGGTGGCGAAAAGAATTTCTCTTTTTGAGATAATAAAGTATTCTTATCTTATAGTCATACTGGACTTGCCGTGTTTTGCCTTCAGAGGGCTGTACTGCCATAAACTAAGTTTGTGAGTCTGTGCGCGTGTCTGGGCGTGCGTATGATGTTAGTGTCAAAACATACTATTTTATATTTTTGTCTAGTCAGAGATTTAGCCATGTTGCTTGTTTGATGAGTAATTGAGATATTATGTCTTTAACCTTGACCTACGCTCGGCAGGCAAAGACAAATATCCTTTAATGGACAATAAATTTCTTGAATCTTGAAACCCCCCCCCACTCCCCTCACATGCCAAGTGGGGTTTCACAACTAGTTGACTGACTTTCTTCCTGCCCCTGCGCTTTTTTGTACGCAGCACTTTTTCTGTTTCACAGAAGGGGCAGTGGAAATCCTCTCTGTGGACCTAATCACGTGGATTACCAACACAAGGGGCAGTAGAAATCCTCTCTGTGGGCCATACCTACTCACCTGGATTCAGAAGGGCAAACAACAAGTCCTGGTTAATAATAATAATAATTTTAATACTAACAGTATTTATAATGCGCTTTTATTATAATTAATATAACTCTAAGCGCGCACTCACAACTCGCGCACACATGCGCATGCTTTTGACAATGACTCACGTACCACAAATACATTACGACAGTCAGCTTGGGGTGGGGAGTGTGGTGACATAGTGCTAGAACTGTTGAAAGAGGTGAGTTTTGAGGGCGGACTGGAAGGAGGAGAGAGAGTGTTTCTGACGGAGAGAAAGTGGGAGTGTGTTCCAGGTGGATGGACGGTAGACGGAGGAGCGGGGGCTGAAAGTGCTGAGTTTGGTGCGGGGGATGTGGAGGCGGAGAGGGTCGGAGGCGGAGCGGAAAGGAGTGTAGGGGTGAAGTAAGTTGGAGAGATAGGCAGGAGCGTAGTTGAGGGATTTGTAGCAGAGAGACAGAATCTTGTATTAGATGCGTTGGGGGATGGGGAGCCAGTGAAGGAGTTTGAACAGGGGAGTGATGTGGTCGGATTTTTTCTTTCTGAGGACGAGGCGGGAAGCATTGTTCTGGATGCGCTGGAGAGTCAAAGTGGTGGAGTGAGGGAGGCCGGAAAGGAGAGAGATGCAATAGTCGATGCGAGATAGGCCGGAAAGGAGAGAGTTGCAATAGTCGATAGGATGAGAGAGAGAGAGCAAGTTTGGTGGCAGCTTCGGTGGTGAGGTATTTTCTGATCCGACTGATGTGACGGAGGTGGAAATAGCATGCCTGGGCCGTGGTGGAGACAAAGCTGGTCATGGTTGAGGCGAGACAAAACTGATAACCCACGTAGCAACAGATATTAGCAATCTAAGCCCACCATTATAGATCATCTTAAACTGATTCTTCATGGCTACTGTGAGAGTACAGTACAAATGTACCCTGCGACTGTTAGTATCACTTTTTGTCTCAGTGAGTCCTGCAGGAATCATCATGACAGAATGCCGGAAAGGAGAGAGTTGCAATAGTCAAAACTGATAACCCACGTAGCAACAGATATTAGCAATCTAAGCCCACCATTATAGATCATCTTAAACTGATTCTTCATGGCTACTGTGAGAGTACAGTACAAATGTACCCTTCAACTGTTATTATCACTTTTTGTCTCAGTGAGTCCTGCAGGAATCATCATGACAGAATGCACTACCAACAGCCTAATGTGTGAGTACAGTACAAATCAACACTTGACTGTTTGCAGCACTTTTTGTCTCAGCGAGTACTGCAGGAGTCATCGTGACAGAAAGCACTACCGACAGCCAAAGGGTTAACACACTGTGTCATCAAGTGCAATCTTCCTAAGGACCACACGACACTTCAGGAGACAGATTGACCATGATAGCTCAAGAGTGGTTCAAGAATAACTATGCAATCTGAATTCCCAAATCTGGGGGGTTTACTCCAAAAACTGCATTCTATGTAAGCTCAGGAGACCGATCGACCACGATAGATCAATGGTGGTGCCAGAATACCTTGGCACATCTAGGCGCCAAGCTATTCTGGCACCACCCTTGATCTATCGTGGTTTGATGAACATTTGTCAGGGCTGCATTGATCAACTGCTGAAGAGAAACTCACATCCTCCTTGTTGTCGCCGTACAGAAACTGCCCGATGACCATGTAGGCCACACTGTCATGGCAATCGCCCTCAATCTGAAAACACAAATCCACATGGTCAACATTCCCCAGAACACAGAGCGACGTTCGTGTTGAGCGTGTGAGTAAATGAGTGTTCCTGTGAGCGTGAATGTCTGTCCCATGCGAGGCGTGCGTGTTGGATTCAGTTTGCAGCAATTCATCCGATTTGTAGAACTGAGTAAAGTGTGTACATGCTACGCTGTTTTACATGTGTGTCGCAGGCTTCTCAATGGATTCTGTCCCTTCTTTGCTATGTTTTTTTAACAGAAGACCTGTATGTCACATCTGATGCATGCTGTCACTTTTCTGTCACATCAAAAATCCTGTGGCGGCTTGAAGTCATGTTTGAACATTCTTCACTCATGCATCATCGCTCACTCAGGGGCCACTCAGCCTTGTCACTCACTCAGGGGCCACTCAGCCTTGTCTGTTTTTGTCAAGAACTAAATAAGAGTCTGCTTATCCTTGGCTGAAAAAATGTCAGCTGCTGCACAAAATCAACGCCACACCTACCGGAATAAATAGTGGAAGAAGTGGGCACGTCTAAACAAACTGTAGAGCACTCCCTTATTAGATGCTTATGTATGGTGCCGCTTATATGTTAATTTGTGACAGAATGTAAGCAGCCTTGACTATAGAATGAATGGTGCCGCTTATATGTTAATTTGTGACAGAATGTAAGCAGCCTTGACTATAGAATGAATGGTGCCGCTTATATGTTAATTTGTGACAGAATGTAAACAGCCTTGACTATAGAATGAATGGTGCCACTTATATGTTAATTTGTGACAGAATGTAAGCAGCCTTGGCCATAGAATGAATGGTGCTTCTTATATGTTAATTTGTGACAGCATGCAAGCAGCCTTGACTATAGAATGAATGGTGCCGCTTATATGTTAATTTGTGACAGCATGCAAGCAGCCTTGGCTATAGAATGAATGGTGCTGCTTATATGTTAATTTGTGACAGCATGCAAGCAGCCTTGACTATAGAATGAATGGTGCTGCTTATATGTTAATTTGTGACAGCATGCAAGCAGCCTTGACTATAGAATGAATGGTGCCGCTTATATGTTAATTTGTGACAGCATGCAAGCAGCCTTGGCTATAGAATGAATGGTGCTGCTTATATGTTAATTTGTGACAGCATGCAAGCAGCCTTGGCTATAGAATGAATGGTGCTGCTTATATGTTAATTTGTGACAGCATGCAAGCAGCCTTGACTATAGAATGAATGGTGCTGCTTATATGTTAATTTGTGACAGCATGCAAGCAGCCTTGGCTATAGAATGAATGGTGCTGCTTATATGTTAATTTGTGACAGTATGCAAGCAGCCTTGACTATAGAATGAATGGTGCCGCTTATAATAATATGTTAATTTGTGACAGAATGTAAGCAGCCTTGACTATAGAATGAATGGTGCTGCTTATATGTTAATTTGTGACAGCATGCAAGCAGCCTTGGCTATAGAATGAATGGTGCTGCTTATATGTTAATTTGTGACAGCATATCAACCAGTTTCAGCAGATGAATCAACCATGATAATTCAAGGGTAGTGTGGATCCAAGCTAATCTGGCACTACCCTTGGATTATCATGGTCGATCTATCTCCTGCTGTAAGGCGCCAGCGCTAAATGGGTTAACTTGGTTAATAAAAAGGTGGGACGTAGCATAACAAAGACCTAACCAGTTTCCTTCAAACATCCCACCCCACCTTCCTCCGCTAAAACAATGGACATCATTATCACCAAATGTACTAATCCTCACTAATCTTCTGCTAAAACAATGAACATCATTATCACCAATTGTACTAATCCTCACTAACCCTCCGCTAAAACAATGGACATCAATATCACCAAATGTACTAATTCCCACTAATTAAACTCTTTACTGCCAATAGGAAAGTGAACACCACCCAAATGCAAGAGGCACAGATCCTCATGAGCCCCTGCAGTTGCGAGGGCTGGTGAGGATCTATGCCTCTTGGTGACACCACTTTGTGTTCATGTTCCATTGACGGCCAGGGAGAATCGGCATTGAAGTAACAACGGTTTCAAAAACACAATAGAGGTCCACCAAGAGTGAAGGGGTTAAATGAACTCACAGTGTTGAGAGCGTCCAGGACACGTCGGTGTATCAAGTTGGCGATGCGCCCCATGTCAATCTTCTCTCCACCATCCGCAATCTTCTGCAGCAGGTCTTTCAGTCTGAAACATGGTATGCATGGTGGTGAGTAAACGCTGGCAGCTTGTGACAATAACGAGAAGCAGGCCCAGACCCAGTAGCCGCCAGATGGCTGTAGTCAGGTATACATGGTGGTGAGTAAATGCTGGCAGCTTGTGACAATAATGAGAAGCAGGCCCAGGAGCTACCTGTAGGCTGGAGTCAGGCCAGAAACAATTTCACAAGGAGCCGCCTGATGGCTGGAGTCAGGCCAGAAACAATATCCCAAGGAGCCGCCTGGCCACCTGATGGCTGGAGTCAGGCCAGAAACAGTATCACAAGGAGCCGCCTGATGGCTGGAGTCAGGCCAAAAACAGTATCACAAGGAGCCGCCTGATGGCTGGAGTCAGGCCAAAAACAGTATCACAAGGAGCCGCCTGATGGCTGGAGTCAGGCCAGAAACAATATCACAAGGAGCCGCCTGATGGCTGGAGTCAGGCCAGAAACAATATCACAAGGAGCCGCCTGATGGCTGGAGTCAGGCCAGAAACAATATTTTCATGATTTTGTTTTGCAAGTCAACTAATCGTCCGCTAAAACCTAGGCTAATCATGGGATGTTATGTGTTCGGGGAACGTCTGCCCGGGCATGGGGAGACATACAGACATGGCAGTCCTATGCACCTGTTCACCTTGTGCGTTACAGGTGCTGCTTAACCCTGTTAACCCCAAGGTCCCATTTCTCACATTGTGGAGGTGTTGCCTAATGACTATGTACCAGCTGCAGGAGGTGGATAGGCCATGATAATTCAAGGGTAGTGCCAGATTAGCTTGGTGCCTGAAGGTGCCAAGCTAATCTGGCACTACCCTTGAATTATCATGGTCCATCGATCTCCTGCTGTAGGGTGTCAGGGCTGAATGGGTTCACTGAGCAGAAACTGAGGATGTGTTCAGGGAACGTCTGCCCGGGCACAGGGAGACTTACAGACATTTCCAGTTAACCCATTTCATGCCATGGCCGCGTTTGCCCAACTGTGGTGGTGTTACATAACAACTAGGCACCGGTTGCACAAGACAGACTGACCATATAATTCAAGGGTAGTGCCAGATCAGCTTAGCGCCTGAAGGTGCCAAGCTAATCTGGCACTACCCTTGAATTATCATGTTCAATCCATCTCCTGTTGTAGTGTGTGGGGTATAAAAGAGTTAAGCTGAAGGAAAAGCCACAAAATATCTTTAGAAATGCAACACGCAAAAATCATTTTCATAAAATCACATGAAATGAGACAATCCTCTTAGATTAAAGGGGCACAACCGACCTTATTTAAGGCTTCAGTTCGCAAAAAAGCTTTTACTGGGATTCAGTATACATACCCACTTAGACAATGACCACCCTATTGTCCACCAAATGCTTTCTTTCGTCCGCTCAAAGTGAAAAAAGGCCCACCGGAATCTTTTGACGGATGCATGAAAAGATTCCTTCTGATAGGCGATGGTAGTTGACGTCATAACTATTCTATACGACCTTAGGTCATCTACATAATTATAACCAATCAGAGACAAGATTGATGATGAACCAGCAAAGAAAAAAATAAAGTATCATCGAGTCAAGTCGACATTCACAGACTCGGAACTGAAGAGAAGAAAGAGGAAAAGAGACAAGCTCCCCCGAAGTAGAATTGACATCGGACACGCGTAAAGCAAGAGCTTGGCTTGACCACCCACCCAAAATTTGTCACTTTCATGCTGAATCAGTGAGTAATCTAGGTCTTTGTCAATTTTCCTATAGTTCCACGAGTGCTAGTGATTTTCAGATGTCATGATCTTCAGTAGAATATATCTCTTACTGATTTCGCAAGATCTTAAACCTGTTTTATCAAATAGTTATTCTGTTACGCTGAATTAGTTATCACATTCATGCTGCGGAGATCTGAAAACTACGGTGTGTGTCAAAGTTGCACATCGCTGGTCGTAACATTTTTCACCCCGTCTGTGCCAATTCACTCGATTCAGAGAGACAGTGTTTCTGCTTCAAGGGTGCATGTCGTTTCTGTCTATACTTTATGTAGACCTCGATGTGCGAGTTGTGAAATTGATTGCAGTGCAAAAATTATTGTTTCAATGATGAAGATGGTGAGCGTTTCCAAGGGGTAAAGGGTCAAAAGTCAAACTTGGCACCGTAGGATCAAAGGTCAAACTTGTCAGCGTGGACTCGCTTGGTGAGCACCACACGCAGGCCCTCTGTGCACTATGCGCGATCGTTACTAGTACAATACTAGCATCATCTAGCCTTGTATATATCAGATAATACTTTTAATTTGTATGCTCTTTTTACATTTGATGGCCCTGAATCTTAACATAGTTTTAACTTATTTGTAAAATAAAGATTACTTCTACTAAGGACCGTTGGTGGTGACCCCCTTCTTAGATAAAAAAGAAAAAAATAGCTCGCACGGTTTGGTACCGACGTCACACTGCGGGAGTGACTGGTGCAGCCGTCTGCATCTTTGTGCTACGCATTGGTGGCACTGCCGGCCTTCTTGGCGCCTGACAACAGCAAACACAATAACACTTTTGTATTTACATCATAAAGCTCTAAGATAGTACACAAAGGACCCATACACATACTGTCAGCAGTATCTGTTGCAGATAGTTTTCTGTGGTGAGGTGCTTGATCCTGAAAAACATGACTTTAAACCCTGTGTGAGTGCAGCCAACTACACTGCTAACACCACAGTGGCTGCAGGCACAAAGGGTTCAAATGTATCCCAAAAAGATGGGACGTGGTTAAGATTTTGCCATGGGTTTAAACCTAGCGAAACTAATAAATGTGCAAACATACTTTGGGGCGATGTCTTTCAGCCGCTTCTTGTCCACATTGCTGAAGTTGAAGCCAAAGCACGTCTCCGAGTTCTCAATGATGAACTGGTACACCTGATACAGCAAACACAAATTTTAAACAAGACATGATGAACCGATACACCTGATACAACAAACACACATTATAAAACAAGACAACAGCAGCAAGAGAATGATCAAACATGAAAGCGTTCAGAGCAAAACCTATCATACCAGATCAAGACCAAACAGGTGATTGTAAAACGGGTAAACAGCAAAGAAAACCCAAGCAAGAAAGAAACACGCTTTTTAAAGACAATAACACATGGCATTGTAACTGTCCTTTTAAAATGTGTTTCCTTCTCTCTTTCTTGTGATTTTCCTTTCTGTTGCTAAAGTTGTGAAGAATGCGTTCTCCCTCAAACGTGTGATTTTCCTTTCTGTTGCTAAAGTTGTCAAGAATGCGTTCTCCCTCAAACATGTGATTTTCCTTTCTGTTGCTAAAGTTGTGAAGAATGCGTTCTCCCTCAAACGTGTGATTTTCCTTTCTGTTGCTAAAGTTGTCAAGAATGCGTTCTCCCTCAAACGTGTGATTTTCTTTTCTGTTGCTAAAGGTGTTAAGAATACGTTCCCCCTCAAACGTGTGATTTTCCTTTCTGTTGCTAAAGTTGTGAAGAATGCGTTCCCCCTCAAATGTGTGATTTTCCTTTCTGTTGCTAAAGTTGTGAAGAATGCGTTCCCCCTCAAACATGTTATTTTCCTTTCTGTTGCTAAAGTTGTAAAGAATGCGTTCCCCCTCAAACGTGTGATTTTCCTTTCTATAATAATAATAATTATGGTATTTATAATAATAATAATAATACATAGTTTTTATATAGCACCCTTCCCCACGAACAGTAAGCTCGGAGCGCTTTACAGCACATAAAAAAATATTAAAAAGGAGAAAAATTAGACGCACTCACTCTTTAAATAAACATCTGCTCACACCATGTAGGCGCATTCCTAACACACACACACACACACACACACACACACACACACACACACACACGCACACGCACACGCACACACACACACAACCTATCTACATGGGGAAACAACCAACATTTCCAGGCAGCACATCCAGACTAAGCTAATCTTGATATGCTACCTGGAAAAGATGGGTCTTCAAATTTGTTTTGAAGGTCAACAGGGTAGGGGAAAGACGGACATGAAGTGGAAGTGAGTTCCAGACGTGAGGGGCCTGATAACTGAAAGAACGGGCACCAGCAGTTATCTTATAATAATTATAACTCTAAGCGCGCACTCACAACTCGCACACGCATGCGCACGCTTTAGACAAAGACTCTCGTACCACAAATAGTGAAAATACATTACGACGGTCAGCTTGGGGTGGGGAGTGTGGTGATATAATGCTAGAACTGTTGAAAGAGGTGAGTTTTGAGGGCGGACTGGAAGGAGGAGAGAGAGTGTTTCTGACGGAGAGAGAGTGGGAGGGTGTTCCAGGTGGATGGACCGTAGACGGAGAAGGAGCGGGGGCCGAAAGTGCTGAGTTTGGTGTGGGGGATGAGGAGGCAGAGAGGGTCAGAGGCGGAGCAGGAAGGAGTGTAGGGGTGAAGTGAGTTGGAGAGATAGGTAGGGGCATAGTTGTTCAGGGATTTGTAGCAGAGAGACAGAATCTTGTATTGGATGCGTTGGGGGATGGGGAGCCAGTGAAGGAGCTTGAGCAGGGGAGTGATGTGGTTGGATTTTTTCTTTCCGAGGACGAGGCGGGCAGCATTGTTCTGGACGCGCTGGAGAGTGAGAGTGGTAGAGTGAGGAAGGCCGAAAAGGAGAGAGTTGCAGTAGTCGATGCGAGATAAGATGAGAGAGAGACAGCGAGTTTGGTGGCAGCTTTGGTAGTCATGTATTTTCTGATCTGACTAATGCGGCGGAGGTGGAAATAACATGCCTGGGCCGTGGTGGAGACGAAGCTGGTTATGGAAAGAGAGGAATCGAGGATAATGCCGAGGTTCTTGACCGAGTCAGAGAAGGAGATGGCGGTGCTGTCGAGTTGAAGGTGGAGAGAGGGAGGGAGCTGGGAAAGTTTCTGGCGAGTGCCTACCAGCATGGCTTCCATTTTGTCGTCGTTCAGTTTGAGCTTGTTTGCTGTCATCCAGTTTTTCACGTCTTCGTAGCAGTCAGCCGTGTGAGTCAGTAGTGACTGAGTGTTGTCGAGTTTGTCTTTGTCTAGTAGTTGTGAGTCGTCAGCATAGAGGTGGTGGTGTATGTGGTGAGACTGGATGATGTTGGACAGGGGAGAGGTGTAGAGTGTGAAAAGGACCGGGCCCAGGACGGACCCTTGTGGAATGCCGCAGGAGAGCCTGACTGGGTTGGAGGAGATGCCGTCGATGGTGATGGGCTGCTGTCTGTCGGAAAGGTAGGAGAGAAACCAGGAGTGAGCAGAGTCAGTGATGCCAAAGGAGTGGTGAAGGCGGTGGAGGAGGATAGAGGGGTCTATGGTGTCGAAGGCGGCAGAGAGATCGACTGATCGAGTAGCGTAAGAAGGGAGATGTTGCCCGAGTCGGTGGAGAGAAGCAGGTCGTTTAGGATATGTAGAAGGGCTGTTTCAGTGCTGTGATGTTTGCGATAGGCAGACTGGAAGGGACTGAGGAGGTTGTTGTCGGCGAGGTGGAGGTTGAGCTGGTTGAGGACAACCTTCTCAAGAAGCTTGGACAGGAAAGAGAGATTGGAGACTGGGCGGTAGTTCTTGAGTTCGTTTGGGTCAAGGTTGTGTTTTTTGAGGAGAGGACGGAAAATGGCGGACTTGAAGATATCGGGGACGGAGCCATTCTCTAGAGATGTGTTGATGATGTCGGTGATGAAGGGCAAAAGTTTTGGAAGGCCGTCCCGGTAGAGAGAAGCTGGGAGGGGGTCTAGTTCGCAGGTTTTGAAAGGCATGGACTTTATGGTCTTGAGGACTTCATCCTGAGAGACGGGGCGGAAGGACGAGAGGGGAGTGCCAGAAAAGGGGGGGGTCAGGAAGGCAAGGCGGAGAAGGCAGAGTGTCAAGTGTGTTGCGCAGAGTTTGGATTTTGTCGGAGAAAAAGGCTGAAAAAGCGGACGGGAGTTCTTCTTTGCTGTGTGTGTTGGGAAGAGGAGAGTCTTTAGAAGTGACTAGGAGTGTGTTCATGGTAGCGTAGAGGGTTTTGGATGAAGTGGATTCCAGTGGATTTGTTTTAAAGATGTTTACGTTTGGAGTCGAAGATCATTCTGCAGACTTTGGATCTGGTGGTTTGGAAGATCTGTCTGTGAACGGTGAGGTCAGATGAGCGCCAGTGGCGTACCGCTTGTCGGCGCTCGCGCTTGGCCTCAGCTATCTCGTCAGTGAGCCAGGGGGAGGGGAGTTGGTTGGGTATGGAGCAGGTTTCTGTTGCTAAAGTTGTGAAGAATGCGTTCCCCCTCAAACGTGTGATTTTCCTTTCTGTTGCTAAAGTTGTGAAGAATGCGTTCCCCCTCAAACGTGTGATTTTCCTTTCTGTTGCTAAAGTTGTGAAGAATGCGTTCCCTCTCAAACGTGTGATTTTCCTTTCTGTTGCTAAAGTTGTGAAGAATGCGTTCCCCCTCAAACGTGTGATTTTCCTTTCTGTTGCTAAAGTTGTGAAGAATGCGTTCTCCCTCAAACGTGTGATTTTCCTTTCTGTTGCTAAAGTTGTAAAGAATGCGTTCTCCCTCAAACGTGTGATTTTCCTTTCTGTTGCTAAAGTTGTGAAGAATGCGTTCCCCCTCAAACGTGTTATTTTCCTTTCTGTTGCTAAAGTTGTGAAGAATGCGTTCTCCCTCAAACGTGTGATTATCTTTCTGTTGCTAAAGTTGTGAAGAATGCGTTCTCCCTCAAACATGCACACTTATCTCACTCAGCCCCGACACACCACAGCAAGACAGGGATCCAGCATGACAGTTCAAGGGTGGTACCAGAATAACCTGGCACCCATAGGCACCAAGCTATTCTGGCACAGCCCTTGAACTCTCATGCTCGATCTGTCCCTAGAAATAGAATTGTAATACAGTCCTTCGGAGGGACAACTTCAACATTTGGGGATTTCAGTCCTGGGGCAGAATGTATCAACATGTCAGATCACAATAAAGGTGGACTACCCATTACAATAGTTGTCAGATCACAATGAAGATGGACTAGCCATTACAATAGTTGTCAGATCACAATGAAGGTGGACTAGCCATTACAATAGTTGTCAGATCACAATGAAGGTGGACTAGCCATTACAATAGTTGTCAGATTAGCAGCACCAAGGTGCCAAGTAAATCTGGTACCACCCTTGAATCATCATGGGCGATCTGGCATCTGCTGCAATGTGACTTGTCTCAATGCGCTCACTGTACCTTGCTGCAGTATGGCTCCTCGATCTCTACAAAGTCCCGCTGGATTGGAGATATGGCCGAGTCGGATAAGTAGTCCAGCAGTATACTCAACGCCTCGTACTTGTACTGATCCTGGGTGAAACAGTCAAAATAAATCACACAATGACCTCTATGTTAAGAGTCACCAGCCATACAGGAAACTACAGAAATAACATCTCACCAAGTCACACAATGACCTCTATGGTAACAGTCACCAACCATACAGGAAACTACAGAAATAACATCTCACCAAGTCACACAATGACCTCTATGGTAACAGTCACCAGCCATACAGGAAACTACAGAAATAACATCTCACCAAGTGACACAATGACCTCTATGGTAACAGTCGCCAGCCATACAGGAAACTACAGAAATAACATCTCACCAAGTCACACAATGACCTCTATGGTAACAGTCACCAGCCATACAGGAAACTACAGAAATAACATCTCAACAAGTCACACAATGACCTCTATGGTAAAACAGTCAACAGCAGGAAACTACAGAAATAACATCTCACCAAGTGACACAATGACCTCTATGGTAAAACAGTCAACAGCCTTACAGGAAACTGCAAAAATGAATTTTTCTTGAAAATGAATTTAAAAAAAAAATACTTACCGATGGTATTACTTATAGGAAACGTTACCTAGCTAGCCTAATTTTAGCCAAAATTTGGTTGTGTCCGTATAAGGGATTGTTGGCAGGAGAGGGGCGCCATAGATCAGGCCAAAACCCGAGTAGCCTCCCCTTAGTCCCATCCGGTAGGAGATTACCCAGCATACCTCAGTTTAGTTTCTTAGCGAACTGGCGGCAAGCGAGGCAGGTGGGAGGGACCTTCGAGTAATACCATCGGTAAGTATTTTTCCCAAAAATTCATTTTAAAGAAAAATTCATTTGTTTTCTCAAAACACATTACCGATGGTATTACTTATAGGAAGAATCCCGAAGTGGAGGTGGGTGCCGCTATTGCGCCCCTAATGCCAACGACAATGCCCTCAGGCCCGCCCTCCCGCAGCAAACTCCCGATAATTTTAGCTAAGATACCTGCGGCGCCTATGGCGCCGGGAGGGAGTGTTGCACTGCTGCGAAGTCTCCCACCAGCAAGAGGCTCTGTCGCTGGGCGGAGAGGTCCCTCAGGAAGAAGCGGGCGAATGTGGTCTCCGCTCGCCATCCCACAGCTGCCACCAAGACCTTGACTGCGAAGTTGCAGTCGAAGTGAGACTTGCGGCCCTGGCTCTGACCTCGTGCGCCCTGATGTTCATATGTGTGGCTGCATCTGGCGCGAGGTCCTGGTAGGCCGAGCGAATCCACCAACGTATCCAGGAGGAGATGGTCTGGGCTGAGATGTCACGTCTACCTGGGGACAAAGGGAGAAACAGGCGGGTACGTCCTCTGCGCCGCGGCTTGGTCCGGCGCCGGTACACAGGTAAAGGCTCTCACCGGGTTCTGTAGTCTGTACTCCCGGGTGGAGTCTGTCACACATGAAGGGCGAATAGTCATCATCTGTGGGCCCAACAAGGAGACCACGTCTTGGCCAGGAAGATGGTTCAGGTAGCAGTTGTACGGAGCCGTCCGTCCGGCACTGCAAGCAATCTGGGCGTGTCAACCACACGTGAAGTACACTGACCCTGGAGACTGAGGCTAGGGCCGACAGGGAGCACGTCTTCCGAGTTACATCCGTCAAGCGCGTCCACTGCAGAGGTTCAAACGGACGGAGTTGAGCCACCTAAGCACCCATGGTAGACCCATCTTGGCATGAGCGAACGCAGTGCCGGGCGTAGCAGACCGATGTGACTCTCGGATCTGCGAGGTCTTGCAGCTACCAGGGTCGGACCAGCGTAGACGCCGATAGGAGTCGGCGATCATGGCTAGGTAGCCCCGAATGGTGATTGGAGCCAGTCCCTGGTCGTTGAAAAGCCAGAGGAAGCCCTCCGCAGATGGGGCTTTGTCAAGTCCGTGAGGAGAGAAGGTTGTCGCCCCACCCGTCAACCCGCTCTCGTTATCTCCCCTCGTAACTCGTCTGGTTGAGGATCTGCGGGCTGTCGCGATCGCATCCACTGCCACGCTAGGGAAGTCTCTGCAGTAGAGGGCTTGCCGCACCATCCCCAGGCGT
Source organism: Semisulcospira habei (assembly GCA_036245525.1). Classification (NCBI taxonomy): domain Eukaryota; kingdom Metazoa; phylum Mollusca; class Gastropoda; family Semisulcospiridae; genus Semisulcospira; species Semisulcospira habei. Next base: position 166,400,959 of record BTPG01000004.1, read on the forward strand.
GGAGGAGGAGATGTTCAGGGCATGGCTGGTACGGCGGTTGTCGCGGTTGCTTGAGCAACGTGCGTGAGGTGGGGAGTTGCAGAGGAGGGCACGTGGGGAAGTGATGACCACGACTGGTGAAGTGACGAGGCGCACCGAGCCAGGACAATGTCCACCTACCTTCGTAGCCACCGAGTGGCTTTCCTCGTGGCTGCAGACTGCGCAACTACCATCCGCCGCAAGCCTCTAGCAAGAGGGATTGTCAGACAACCACGCGTATACCTTCAGAATTTCGATACTCGATGGCGAGCAGGGACACTGGAAGATCTGATCGTGGCGACGGCTCCAAGCGCAGCTGGCCTCAACTTCTCCAGAACCAGCCGTAGCGCTTACCCTCCAAGCTCAAGAAGTGTCAGGCTGCAAGGCAATCCGCTGGCGAGCCAGCAGTCCTAACAGTCAACCCGAAGAAAGGTTCTGAGAGTCGCTCCTACTCTGCACTGCACCCGTCCTACTGGGGGTCGTACTCAAACAGGACGGCCACGAACTCCATCCTCGATGTCATCCGCGCGAAGGAACCATGTAGGACCTGTCCCGTAGCGTAAGCAGCCTAGTCGACGGAGAATCGCGCGCAGTAACCCTGCCTACCGCCGAGGCTTGCCAGCTGGTTTCGACGTTGGACCTCCAGCTGTCACATAGTCCTGGAGACGCAGCGCTGCCCTCAGGACTCTGTCTGTCGCCAATCTGCTGCGGTGCCGAGGAACTTGTGCTGAGCCGATAGGCCGAAGATCGCCCGCCAAAACCGCCGGCTTGGGTACAAGAAGAGTCGACTGTACTGTCGCGGGGTCGGAGCGCAGGACCACCTCTAAGGTTACGACTGTAAGATCCAGCCCAGCTTTCGCCACATCTCATCTCCCGGTAATCGCGCCCCAGGCTGCATGGTTCCACAGCGTCCTCTGTCGCATCGCAGAACCCCGTTCACCCCAGCGAGACGCGGAACAGGAAGGCTCTTGTCCCATCCTCGTCAGACCACTGGCTGCACCCAGCCTGCACCAGCGCGCTCTCGTCCACAGCCGGGCGGGTAACTGCACAACAGGTCTTTGGGAGTGAAATTGTCTACTCTGGCCAGGCGCCGAAAAACGCCAGAACTCCAGCTGACTCCATGCAGCCACGCGAACTGCCTCCGCTAGGTCCCGAAGCTGACGTCTGAGGAGAAGACTTGTAGAGCTTGGTCGCCGCGGAGTGAAGGGCCAGCCAGTGCGATGCCAGAGGGCAGCGTTCCGCTGGAGGAAGGATGCGAAGAGACGAGACGTCCTGTCCCAGCTGGTGTGTAATCTGAACTGCAGCCGCTAACACGATGGAGAGCGATGTCAGCCCACGTAGTGATGTCGGTCTGACCAGTCCTCACCCCGCACCGACAACTAGATCTACGAAGGTATACTGCTTACTTCCTAGCCATCTGCCGCACGCCGGGAAAAGGCTGCCACTTCGTTCCCGGTACCGCGTCGTCGGTGTCACAGAACCGTCGCCCCCGTCCCTCGGCTGCCAGCCGACTAGTTCCGAACTGTGCCTCCGCAGAAAAGTGGTCCCTGCCAATCCAGTCCGTCGGTCTGCACGGAATGCTGGCACGTCCTGCGTCAGTGTCCCAGGAAGACTGCTACATCCAGTGCTGACAACAGCGCGACGCCATCTGTGCCACCGGTCCTCGTTAGCCTCCTTGACGGTCTGCCAGGTGGGGCCAAGGGAGTTCTCCACCGAGCGGCGCCCTGCGCAGTTGGTTCCTCAACTCGGCTGGCAGCGGGCAAGCGTGCCGGAAGGTACCTCGACACAGCAGATCGCAGATGGCCGTCGCTGTCAAGGCGGTGACAGCGGTGTATTAAGGAGCCCGGTTGCCGGAACCGCCCAGGCGAGGATGTCGGCTAAGCGGAGAGAAGAAGGGTTCCATGCCTCCTAACGCGGCGGAAGATGTCTTGCGCCGCCAGGTCCAGGAACCCCACAGAGGCCGGGGAATCGCGGAAGAGGAAGCGGTCGCGCAAGACCAGGAGAAGAATCATGACATCGAAGAGAACCAGCACAGGACAGCGCCGGGGGATCCACCGCCAGGAGTGGGCAGGTGCAGCTCTGCGAAGTTCCGCATACCACCTCCGCCGGAAGTCCATGGATAGGTCCGCCGGCCACCTGTTGTCAGCGAAGAAGCCGGTGTCTCCCAAGGCGCCCTGAAGCGGGTGAGAGGAGAAGGCGCCACATAGGTCCCGGCACCCGGTCGGTTGAGGAAGAGACTTGAAACGCTCGGGCTGTCACTCGGAGTTCACGAAGGCCGAAGCTCTCCTCTTGGCAGGGGGAGAAGGTGGGCAGTCTTCCTCGGGAAGACAACCGCGATGAGGGGGGGGGGGGGGGGGTGGCGCTACGTCCAAGGACCGAAGAGTCTCCATCCTAGGCCAAAGAAGCTGGCGGCAACTCCATGACATCTCGAGACTGCGAGCATAGCGAATAGGAGGCACCGTCATCGCCCAGCCACGCCGAAACGAAGTCTCTTGGGACCACGCTGAAAGAGTCGTCCATCACGCACGCGGGAGGAAGAGGCATCTAACTGCTCCGAACGACCGGTGAACGCCGGGAGGCGGCGGTCCGACGAGAAGCTGAAACAGCACTAGGCGGGAATCGTCTTCCTCTGTGGCCAAGCCGCAAGCGAAGACAAGCCGGGGTCCTGTAAGAAGAAGCCGAACTGCCAGGGGCAGACCGGTGGTCCCGAGGGGAGCGGCAGCAGCGTGGAGTACGGAAGGTCTCAAACGGGCGTCTCGGTGCGTAACGGCGTCTCGTCGAAACAGCACGGGCCAAGGGGGGGGGGGGGGGGGGACGAACTTGGGTCCCGTCCACCATGACGAAGGCCTAGCGTGACTGCTGTCGCGCGAAGTCCGGGAGGAAGAGCGTCATATCGGAGGCCGGTCCCACGAACTCGAACGGCAAAGAGGAGTCTTAGAGGCGCCGGTCTTCCCATCGCGTAGCGACCCAACGGCACTGGGACGTCGTCGCATGCTCCTCTCGCAACCCTGGACTCTGTGTAGGGAGCGCGCGCTTCTGGAGACAGGAGACCTGTCTGAACGTGGCCGAGGGTGGGGATCGGGTCCCGTCGTGGGGTCGTCTCACGCCTCTCAGCACTGCCTCTGGAACGGGCTCTCGTCTCCACGAACGGGCGCAAGGGATCTTGGCGTGGGACGTGCAGCAGCCCTGTGGTACTAGCGGTCCCAGCAAGCAGCAGGTTCGTGCCTGTCTAACGCGTACGGGAGCTGGCGCCGATGCCTGTAGGGAGCTTGCCTGGGCGTGTGCGCCCAAAATAACAGTAAATAACAGTAATTAATAATAATGTAAATTTTAACTTTGAGCGTCGGTGCCCAAATTTGTTTTCTCATCTCCATTTTTCTCAAAAAATGAAGTAAATCGGTTCAGTGGTTCAAGAGTTATAGCTTTTTAAAGATAAGAGGTGTTGCGCCCCAGCGGTCTGGCAAAACAGCTGCGGCGCTGGGAAATGCAACATTTTAACAACTGTGGCGGCGAAAGGGTTAAAACGCCTAGCTTGAAAGAAAGGCTCTAGGTGCCGTGCAATGACATACTAACATACACAAATCTTGCACCTTACCGCACAATATATGCTCTCACATACACACTCATCACTGACCTGCGACCAAGAAGCCGAGCGGTCGTCTCTAGGGGCAGGAACCCGCCGTGAGTGTGTCTGGCTCGTGCCTCTCCGTCCGAAGCCCCCGAGCATGACACCTTCTGTCTGTCAGGACTGCGATCCGCCATCTGGCCTGGGGCGAGGAACGTCGTATGTTCGGGTGCCGACGTCTGCCCGGCAGTAGTAGGATAGGACTTTTCGGTCACGGTAAGGGAAAATTTCATCGCCCCCTCTGCGGAATGTGCGCATTGGTATCTGTCCTGTTCGTCCCGGTAAGGGGAACCTTACTAGGGCCCTCTGTGGAATTGCGCCTTGTTAGTCCTACCGGCCCGGGCCGTCACGGTCCAACTGTATTGGGACCAACCGTGGCACTCTGGGCAGGAACTGGCGGTCGCTCCCCGATAAGTGTCGGGCATTCACGGCAGTAGACTCCCCCAGCTGGGACCAAGTATCTTCCAGGCGGGGGGCGCCAACAGTGTAGGTATGCGCCGACTCACCCCCAGTTCATCACAGGGCCCCTGAACAATGCCACAATGCGTGCAGGAACGAACCTGGTAACTGCAACATAGAGGCCATAATGAAAAACAAGTGAGCGCGGCCGCCGAGGCCGTGCACCAAAATTCCGCGCGCGAGGGTGAAAACGAATCAAACGAGTGCACAGCCCGTGCCGACGCTCGGCGCTCTTCCCTTCCCCTGAGCGCCAGTCGAGGGCATTCACCGAGATATTACCTGGCCATGAAGCAAACCACGCCTGTGAAGCGACGTCCTGAGGCCCACCGGGTCCAACTCGTCACAGGCACGCCAGGCAAGGCACGTTGTGATCCACACAGCCGAGAGGGCTCCAAGCCCGCCAAATCCAAGTGAGCACCAGTCCCAGGCATGCTAAGTCCACAACCAAGCGTCAAGTCACGAGACGACAGATCCCAATCCTCGTGAGCACCAAGCCAAGTTCAAAACAGTCTCAGGCACAAACACTCGAGTACGCTCCAACCGAGTGAACCAGAACAGTAAGGTAAAGTCGCAAGACGACCGGTCACTACAAAAAATGTAGGAATCAAAGAGCGACGCAAAGACACAACCGTCTACAGGCTAGCTAAGAACCAAACTGAGGTATGCTGGGTAATCTCCTACCGGATGGGACTAAGGGGAGGCTACTCGGGTTTTGGCCTGATCTATGGCGCCCCTCTCCTGCCAACAATCCCTTATACGGACACAACCAAATTTTGGCTAAAATTAGGCTAGCTAGGTAACGTTTCCTATAAGTAATACCATCGGTAATGTGTTTTGAGAAAACAAATAACATCTCACCAAGTCACACAATGACATCTATGGTAAAACAGTCAACAGCCATACAGGAAACTACAGAAACAACATCTCACCAAGTCACACAATGTTCTCCTTGTTATACCCAAGTTTGTTAGAAGTGAAGTAATGTGTATCTATAGAGAAAGTGTTGTCACCACCTCTGACAAAGTGTTGCTATACCTGTCTTTTGTGAAATCTGACCTTCCTATAAGCAAAGTCAACTGTAGGCCTGAAAGTGCCAAGACTTGCTGGTAGCACACACATTGGTTATCTCCCTCCATTCGCTGATGCTGGCAAAAAATTGAGGGAGATAAGCACAGTGCACAGCACACTGCTTCAGCATCCTAAAATAGCCTGTGCTATGAGAATGAGAGGGTGACACAGGGTACTGAAGCACATACACTTAGGGCCAGAAGACAGCATTAGGCAAAGACAGGACATCAGCAACAGGCATACACACAGGGCCAGAAGACAGCATTAGGCTAAGACAGGACATCAGCAACAGGCATACACACAGGGCCAGAAGACAGCATTAGGCTAGGACAGGACATCAGCAACAGGCATACACACAGGGCAAGAAGACAGCATTAGGCTAAGACAGGACATCAGCAACAGGCATACACACAGGGCCAGAAGACAGCATTAGGCTAAGACAGGACATCAGCAACAGGCATACACACAGGGCCAGAAGACAGCATTAGGCTAAGACAGGACATCAGCAACAGGCATACACATAGGGCCAGAAGACAGCATTAGGCTAAGACAGGACATCAGCTACAGGCATACACACAGGGCCAGAAGACAGCATGAAGTCAGCACAGTGGTCAACCCACCTGTACTAGAAACAGACAAAACACATGACATCAGCAACAGGCATAGATCCTCAAGAGCCCTTGAAGAGGAAGGGGACTTACTAGACTCTGTCTCTCGTCATCTCCAGATACCTCTTATGTTGTCATGTTTAACCCTTTGACTGTTTGTAGCACTTTTTGCTTGACTCCTGCAGAAATCATGGTGACAAAAAATGCTATCAACAGCCAAAAGGTTAAACAGTCATACCACACTAGGCTCTAGGCTAAACATGTAGGCTGGATGTAGGCTAAATGTGTAGGCTAGGCTGTAGGCTAAATGTGTCGGCTGGATGTAAGGTAAACGTGTAGGCTAGATGTAGGCTAAACGTGTAGGCTGGATGTAGGCTAAATGTGTAGGCTAGATGTTGGCTAAATGTGTAGGCTGGATGTAGGTTAAATGTGTAAGCTAGGCTGTAGGCTAAATGTGTAAACTGGATGTAGGCTAAATGTGTAGGCTGGATGTAGGCTAAATGTGTAGGCTGGATGTAGGCTAAATGTGTAGGCTAGGCTGTAGGCTAAATGTGTAGGCTGGATGTAGGCTAGGCTGTAGGCTAAACGTGTAGGCTGGATGTAGGTTAAATGTGTAGGCTAGATGTAGGCTAAACGTGTTGGCTAGATGTAGGCTAAACGTGTAGGCTAGCTGTAGGCTAAACGTGTAGGCTGGATGTAGGCTAAATGTGAAGGCTAGGCTGTAGGCTAAATGTGTAGGCTGGATGTAGGCTAAACGTGTAGGCTGGATGTAGGCTAAATATGTAGGCTGGATGTAGGCTAAATGTGTAGGCTAGGTTGTAGGCTAAACGTGTAGGCTGGAAGTAGGCTAAATGTGTAGGCTAGGCTGTAGGCTAAACGTGTAGGCTGGATGTAGGCTAAATGTGTAGGCTAGGCTGTAGGCTAAATGTGTAGGCTGGATGTAGGCTAAACGTGTAGGCTGGATGTAGGCTAAATGTGTAGGCTGGATGTAGGCTAAACGTGTAGGCTGGATGTAGGCTAAATGTGTAGGCTAGGCTGTAGGCTAAATGTGTAGGCTGGATGTAGGCTAAACGTGTAGGCTGAATGTAGGCTAAATGTGTAGGATCGATGGAGGCTAAACGTGTAGGCTGGATGTAGGCTAAATGTGTAGGCTAGGCTGTAGGCTAAATGTGTAGGCTAGGCTGTAGGCTAAATGTGTCAGCTAGATGTAGGCTAAACGTATAGGCTGGATGTAGGCTAAACGTGTAGGCTAGATGTACGCTAAACGTGTAGGCTAAATGTGTAGGCTAGGCTGTAGGCTAAATGTGTCAGCTAGATGTAGGCTAAACGTATAGGCTGGATGTAGGCTAAACGTGTAGGCTAGACAGTAGATGTAGGCTAAACGTGTAGGCTAAATGTGTAGGCTAGGCTGTAGGCTAAACGTGTAGGCTAAATGTGTAGGCTAGGCTGAAGACTAAACGTGTAGGCTAGATGTAGGCTAAACGTGTAGGCTGGATGTAGGCTAAACATGTAGGCTGGATGTAGGCTAAACGTGTAGGCTGGATGTAGGCTAAATGTGTAGGCTGGATGTAGGCTAAACGTGTAGGCTGGGTGCAGGTTAAACGTGTAGGCTGGATGTAGGCTAAACGTGTAGGCTGGATGTAGGCTAAATGTGTAGGCTGGATGTAGGCTAAATGTGTAGGCTGGATGTAGGCTAACCGTGTAGGCTGGATGTAGGCTAAATGTGTAGGCTGGATGTACGCTAAATGTGTAGGCTAGATGTAGGCTAAATGTGTAGGCTAGGCTGTAGGCTAAATGTGTAGGCTAGATGTAGGCTAAATATGAAGGCTAGATGTAGGCTAAACATGAAGGCTAGATGTAGGCTAAACGTGTAGGCTGGATGTAGGTTAAACGTGTAGGCTGGATGTAAGCTAAATGTGTAGGATAGGCTGTAAGCTAAACGTGTAGGCTGGATGTAGGCTAAATGTGTAGGCTAGGCTGTAGGCTAAATGTGTAGGCTGGATGTAGGCTAAACGTGTAGGCTGAATGTAGGCTAAATGTGTAGGATCGATGGAGGCTAAACGTGTAGGCTGGATGTAGGCTAAATGTGTAGGATAGGCTGTAGGCTAAATGTGTAGGCTAGGCTGTAGGCTAAATGTGTCGGCTAGATGTAGGCTAAACGTATAGGCTGGATGTAGGCTAAACGTGTAGGCTAGATGTACGCTAAACGTGTAGGCTAAATGTGTAGGCTAGGCTGTAGGCTAAATGTGTCAGCTAGATGTAGGCTAAACGTATAGGCTGGATGTAGGCTAAACGTGTAGGCTAGATAGTAGATGTAGGCTAAACGTGTAGGCTAAATGTGTAGGCTAGGCTGTAGGCTAAACGTGTAGGCTAAATGTGTAGGCTAGGCTGAAGACTAAACGTGTAGGCTAGATGTAGGCTAAACGTGTAGGCTGGATGTAGGCTAAACATGTAGGCTGGATGTAGGCTAAACGTGTAGGCTGGATGTAGGCTAAATGTGTAGGCTGGATGTAGGCTAAACGTGTAGGCTGGGTGCAGGTTAAACGTGTAGGCTGGATGTAGGCTAAACGTGTAGGCTGGATGTAGGCTAAACGTGTAGGCTGGATGTAGGCTAAATGTGTAGGCTGGATGTAGGCTAAATGTGTAGGCTGGATGTAGGCTAACCGTGTAGGCTGGATGTAGGCTAAATGTGTAGGCTGGATGTACGCTAAATGTGTAGGCTGGATGTAGGCTAAATGTGTAGGCTAGGCTGTAGGCTAAATGTGTAGGCTAGATGTAGGCTAAATATGAAGGCTAGATGTAGGCTAAACATGAAGGCTAGATGTAGGCTAAACGTGTAGGCTGGATGTAGGTTAAACGTGTAGGCTGGATGTAAGCTAAATGTGTAGGCTAGGCTGTAAGCTAAACGTGTAGGCTGGATGTAGGCTAAATGTGTAGGCTAGGCTGTAGGCTAAATGTGTAGGCTAGACGTGTAAGCTGGATGTAGGCTAAACGTGTAGGCTGGATATAGGCTAAATGTGTAGGCTGGATGTAGGCTAAATGCGTAGGCTGGATGTAGGCTAAATGTGTAGGCTGGATGTAGGATAAATGTGTAGGCTGGATGTAGGCTAAATGTGTAGGCTGGATGTAGGCTAAATGTGTAGGCTGGATGTAGGCTAAATGTGTAGGCTGGATGTAGGCTAAATGTGTAGGCTAGGCTGTAAGCTAAATGTGTAGGCTAAATGTGTAGGCTGGATGTAGGCTAAATGTGTTGGCTGGATGTAGGCTAAACGTGAATGTGGTGCTCATGAGGATCTATGTCTCTTGCATTTGGATGCTGCACATGTACATTGAAATGGTTTACAAACACGGAATACACATGTACATTGAAATGGTTTACAAACACGGAATACACATGTACATTGAAATGGTTTACAAACACGGAATACATCGATCAACACTCACTTTGGCTGGCAATCCTCTCCAGGCAATGGTCACCATTCCGTATTCCTCATCATCTGTGGGGTATGGGATTACCCGCTCCTGATTCTCCAACAAAGGGGGCACTGGTGACTGCCATGGTCTTGAAAATGGCCGTGGGTCACCCTGGATGGAGGAAAACGTTTTAGTTCTGTGGAACAAGGAGAAGCTTTGTGTTTGGAACCAGCATACAGACATTCATTCCACCCCTCACACACACACCAACAGTCAAACGATAAGAACAAGGAGAAGCTTTGAGGCTGAAACCAGCATACAGACATTCATTCCACCCCTCACACACACACCAAAAGTGAAACGATAAGAACAAGGAGAAGCTTTGTGGTTGAAACCAGCGTACAGACATTCATTCCACCCCTCACACACACACACCAACAGTCAACAGAAAAAGTTTATGAACAGAACAATTTACACTGGAACATTTTGGGGATAGTATATGTTGTGGTCACTCGTCTTAACCATTTCACCGTCAGTTTCACTCTTTTACCAATCTTTGTTAATTCAATGCCTGATTGCCCCAGCCATCCAAGGGACACGGATACAAAGTGGCAAGAGGCACAGACTATCATGAGCCTTTACACCTGCTGGGGCGCGTGAGGATCTGCCTCTCTTGCGGTTGGATTATGTTGACTATTGCATGGTAGTGAAAAGAAGATAAAGTTTTCATAACGCAAGACGTAATATTGTCAGGTGTTTTCACAGAAAATGGGTTAAACGGTTAAATGCTGAATGGGCTGAATGATTAACCCTTATCATTTGCAATACACCAGTGTGTGAAATAAGTTTGACTAAAATAGTTCAAGGGTGGTGCCAGAATAGCTTGGTGCCTCTAGGCGCCAAGCTATTCTGACACCACCCTTGAACTAAAGCCATTGGTCTATGTCCTTATCTGTAAATACTATAATGTAGCTTGCATATACAGCAGTGTACACATTTGAAGCTGTTAGCCTCAGTATGATATGGGTTAAGGAAATAAAAGCCTGACCCTCTTCTTGATTTTGTCCTCCACAGACTGCAGCGCACGGAAGACGTCCTCGGCCTTGATGGCTCCAGTGATGATGAGACACAGGTTTTCCGCACGGTAAAACTGCTTGTGGTAGTCGCACACCTGTCCACAAACATCTCAACATGTTAACCCCTTCAGTGCCAGTGAAGGGAAAATGATGTCCTAGACAACTGGGTGAATTCAACAAGGACTAATCCCATCAATCCAAGCAAAACGGATATGGATAGCGTCACCAAGATGCAAGGAACTTCATCAACCCCTGCATCTGCGGGGGCTCACGAGTTTGCTGCCTCTTGCGGCTGGATGGTGTTCACATTTTTCTGGCAGTGAAAGGGTTAAAACTGAGTGCAAAAGGCCGAGGGAGCAAAACTTGTGATATAAACCTGCTGACACTCTGACAATTAGTACACATGGAGATAATAAATGACAGCTTCTTCTTCTTCTTCTCGAACGCCATCACACTTGGAGTTTGGCTCTCAAAATGAAATCTGTGGTCTTCTGTAGCGCCTCCACAGTTTCTCTTGTAGAGTGGCGGGCTTCGGCCATATCTCCTCCCTCAGCGGCTGGTGGTTCCCACAGTCCTGGAGGATGTGCTCTGCGGTCTGCTCTGACAGCTATAATTACTGTTTGATCTGCTCCAACAGCACAGCAGTTCACCGAGCAGTATCACAGCAGTTCACTGAGCAGTATCACAGCAGTTCACTGAGCAGTATCACAGCAGTTCACTGAGCAGTATTACTTATTGCACGTTAACCCATTCAGCCCTGACGCGCTACAGCAGGAGATGGGTCCACCATGATAATACAAGGGTAGCGCAAGATTAGCTTGGCGCCTGTCAGCGCCAAGCTAATCTGGCACTGCCCTTGAATTATGATGGTCGATCCATCTCCTGCAACTGGTGCATTGTCATTAGATGATGCCTGCAAAATTTGGGAAATACGGCCGTCGGGCTGAATGAGTTAAGCCCGTGAGCATGCAGTCGCCGCCAGTGTTTCTGGTACCTGTGGCTTCAATTCAAGCGGGAGAAGCCAGGCTGATGAGCACTGACCTTCTTGTGCGAGGTGCTCTCACGGAGGTTAGCCATGATCCCTCCCGTCTCCGACTTGTAGCCGCAGTGGCCAGGATACATGGCTCTCAGCATGTTGAGGTGGGTCAGACTTTCCCCGTTGTTTTCGCGAGCCTGCATTTCACAGTACACCACCCCGGCATCCTCCCCCTCCCCGTTAATGTGGTGAACCTCCGTCACGTAACCAGAGTCCTAGGACAGTAGAGGAGCAAGATCAGAAATGAGGTGCCAGATACGTGCACTGATTATCTCCCTTGATTGGCTGCCACAGTTCAGCTGAGACAACCAGTGTGATATTCAGACTACAGAGTTTCCACTGGCATCTGCTGTTTAGTGTTCCCACATAAAACTGTCAACACAGCAGCGTTTAACCCATAAAGCCGTGAAAGACTGACAGGATGTGGATCGACCATGATAGTTCAAGGTTGGTGTCAGAATAGAGAGGCACCTCCTCTAGGCGCCAAGCTATTCTGACACCAACCTTGAACTATCATGGTCGAGCTGTCTCCTGAACTGCGACATAGATCTCAGAGGATACCTACAATAATTTGATCATTTCATCCTCAGGGCGTAAGAAGTTAAACACCACAAGATCATACTGGCAGAACACGTTGTGTGGCCGAGAGTGAGACAGGGCGAAGGTTTACATTTCAAGCACCATAGGCCACCTACACACTGCAGAGTGATTATCTCTAGTGAACGCCACGCACCTACACACTGCGGAGTGATTCATCTCTAGTGAGCGCCACCCACCTACACACTGAGGAGTGATTCATCTCTAGTGAACAACACCCACCTACAAGAGGCATAGATCCTCACCAGCCCCTGCACCTGGGGGGCTCACGATGACCTATGTCTCATGCTCAACCCATCTAATGGGAAAGGGTGACTGTGATAGTCAGCCCATCTAATGAGGAAGGGTGACTGTGATAGTCAGCCCATCTAATGGGGAAGGGTGACTGTGATAGTCAGCCCATCTAATGGGGAAGAGTGACTGTGATAGTCAGCCCATCTAATGGGGAAGGGGTACTGCGATAGTCAAATGCGACCCAGTTCAAATGCACATTTTCATCTTGACACTAGAAAGTCATCATCTGGACCCACATCAAAGCCCATGACATTTTCACTGACCTTGAGTGTGGGGTTCAGGATGTGGTCCACATAAATGGGCAGAAGCTGCAGGAATCCCTCCGACCCAGCCGTGGTCACAGTGTAGCAGGTGTGGTCCGTGTCTGTCCAGGCGTTAGTCCCAGACGCAAGACACCGATTGGCCAGCAAGTCAAGCACACCCTTGCCATAGAAACCAAGGAAAATGTTAAAGTGCCCCTCAATACTAATATAAACATCTAAAGGCATTGTAAAATGTGTTAAGGGTGTGTTGAGAAAAGACCATATACCACACTGATTGTACTACTGGATGGTAAATTTCCCTTTCACTCTGTTAGTTATGTTGATCTGACTGGCACGTAAACTGTGTCACAAAAGCAGACGACTTCAATTCTTTCGGAACAAACCTGTGATTAGGTCGCACTGCAATGTTTTCATCTACAAAGTTTCTCTCTCCCTCACACAAATACATCGCCACTGAGTGTGCAAGACTGTTTAGCCTCCTTCCATTCCAGCTCTCACACAAACACACACCAGGGGCGGATCAGTGACCTCCAGATGAGAGTAGGGGTAGGCGGCTGGCATGTATTTACATCACCTTTACACCTCTACCAATTACATTTACAAGGAGCAATAGAAGATGAAAACAAGATGAGGATTTCATCCCAAAGATTACCTTCATGTTTGGAGCTCAGATGTGTTTATCTTTCAGGAACATTCAGAGTTGTTCATATTTTTAGGCTTATTATGCCAATCCATTTCCCTCCTCTCTAAGCCAACCTCTGATCAACACACACGTCGGCGCACACAAATAAAGATGGACACACGGCGCTTCCCGCCATTAGTACCCTCTGTGGGCTCGTGTAGCGTCAGGAATCCATCTCCTTCTACTCTAACCCACCTTCTGATTCACACACACTGGCACACAGAAATGAAGACGGACACACGGCGATTCCCGCCATTCATAAGCTCTGTGGTATGGCGTAGCATAGCTATTCTGAAGAAGAATTATAGCAATAGCTTCACGTCATGGCATCATTAGTCCCACGATGCCGTGTTCATAGTGACGACTCTATGTTATATGTCACTCATTGTTTGACGTATCAGAGAATCAAACTTTGCAATTTTCTTGCTGATTTTCACGCCTAGGGCTCACAGGTCACAATTTGACCTAATCCTACCCCAGGGCCTGGCCAAACAGCAGGTTTATGCAAACACTGTTTATGAGAAGATAGGTTTTTTTGCAAATGAAAAATTAAAGTTATGTTAGCTGTTTTACAAATGACTCCCAAAAAGTGGTGCAGAAAACTGTTTGATTTTCATACCTAGGGCATACAGTTCACAATTGACCTAAACGTACCTGACAAACTCTTGAATCTTGCACAATTTGCTACAAGTTGTACAAGCTACTCCATATGGTAACTAGTACATTGCATTTGCACTTTTAGTCCTAGCTGTCTTCACATGTTCTGTATCATTTGTAAACGTGTCTTAACTGTTTAGTAACAACCATTTGACAAAAAATTGTTTGTGTCACCTTTTGATTGATATTGTCCTCCAAACCCCAATAGTGGATAAAGGAAATAAAATCTTTGAAAAAAACCCAGTGTATTTTCCCCGGCCCTTCCCACACGCACCAACCCCCCCATTAGCCTCGCCTCTCCCCCCCCCCCCCCCACCTTCTCCCCCAACAGCCCCTCTCCCACATACCACCCCCCTTTGGCCTCGCCTCCCCCCCCCCCTCCCCCAACCTTCTCCCCCAACAGCCCCTCTCCCACACACCACCCAATGATAATCAAGACTTTCACTCAAATACTGCAACTGAACATGTTCACCGATGATAGGTTTCAGTAAGTGTCGGTTCTTTCTCATGTTTGCATTGGAGAAAAACCTATTTTCTCCTAAAAAGAAAATAAGTCCAACATTCAGAGGACAAGTTCTGCCAAAAAATGTTTGGGTTCCGAGATGCAACAGATTTGCCATAATGTCTTCTAAAAGCAGACTAACAGGGATGTACAGCCGTCATTACCGCCGCAGTCACGTCTGCAGTTTCGATTTTTAAAATTATTTGTTTGAACAGTTCGGGGCAGAACAGATTTGTACGTGATTTTTGAGGTTTTCTTTCTTCCGTTTCAGGTTTTTTCATGTCTTCTGGCAATGCCAGTACACGTTTACACTGACCGTAAGTGCAGGCAGTGTTTATAATCAGTGTTTTTACCAGCTACTCCATCACAAAGTAACCCATTCTAACGGTCTGTGCCATGACATATGCCGAGCGGTATTCACGTTGCACGCGTTGGCAGTGCCTTTTGTCAATGTGACTCATACTGAAATAACCTCGACAAGAAGTGCTACTACTGACATGCAAAGGGTTAACCCTTATCATTCAGAATACACCAGTGTGTGAAATAAGTTTGACTAAAATAGTTCAAGGGTGGTGCCAGAATAGCTTGGTGCCTCTAGGCGCCAAGCTATTCTGGCACCACCCTTGAAGCCATTGGTCTATATCCTTATCTGTAAGTACTATAATGTAGCTTGCATATGGCAGTGCACAAAGTTGAAGCTTTTAGCCTCAGTATGATATAATAAATAATAATAATAATAAGCGCATTAAATAGGCGCTTTATCCCAATTGAAAATCGGCTCAAAGCGCCGCCGCGAACTGAACCCAACAAGCACGCTCACGTGAATCACGCGCATTCACTCACACACAGTACATAAACACAGAACATTCACGTGTTGCTAAGGGCAAGCTCAAGCGAGCTACTGTAGTTTTTGGAAATTCAAAATAGTTTGTATTTGAAATTTGATTAAGTGGGCTGAAACTGATACCAAAGTCGTGGGGGAGGAAGAGCCGGAGTACCCGGAGAAAAAACCCCCGACGGTTCGCCCGAATTAACGGTGACACTTACTAGAGGAGAAAAATCTGACGCCGGAACCCGTAATCGAACCTCGCACCTTTAGCATTGGTGGCAGGCGCCTTAACCACTGCGCCACGGACCGCCCCGATATGGGTTAACCAAGACATTAGACTACACCTTGTGATCATTGGCAGTGAAAGGGTCAATTGACAGCGACCCACCTTGTATGGGTAGTCTTCGCTGCCCAGGAACACCAGATGCTCCAGAGTGTGTGGTAAGCCATCATCATCATGGGCTTCAGTGGCTGTCAAAAACAGGCAGTCTCATCATGCCCGGTCTGACAAATGGCAAAGATCACCCACACCAGTCTTCTAGACATTTTTGAATTACAGACATGAGATCCTAAAATTCTTAAAAAGCTGGAACTTAAAATGTGTACGACTCAATCTCTTACCAAGCTAACATCTGCAAGAGGCATATAATACAAGGACTGATTAAAAAGTAATGATAGTTGGGCTGTCATTTGTAAACTAATTAAATCATATGAATACATTTAGGATGAAAACAAATTTGGGCCTTTGCCCTTTATTCATGCACATTCATATTGCCAGGCTGCAGTGTGACGACATTGAACAAGTGATGTAAACAGCTACTACATGTGAGCCAAATATTAAATAATAATAAATAGTTCTTGTAAAGCGCTGGGGGGTGGGGGCGGGGGGCACAGGGGTGGGGGCGGGGGGCATGGGGGGTGGGGGCGGGGAGCAGGGTGGGGGTGGGGGGCAGGGGGGGGAGGAAGGTACATGTATGGTGGTTGATCCACATGATAAGTGTGACTTTTGTGACCTTGACATTTCCAACAGCTTACTGAATTGAACAAATGTTCAAGTGTCTCAACATACATAACGGGTTGGCTTTTGTACAAGCAAAATCCAAGATTTTTCAAAATGTATGCGCTTTTCACAAATTCGTCAACCCTCCGTTACCCTTGACCTTTGTGAGGGGTCAACTAAATTAGTATCCATACAAAGGTGTTACCATCAGCTACCTTTATGTTAAATCTGATTTAAAAGTTTTCAAGAACTTTGATAAAAACTACAATTCTACCAAAAACTGGCATTTTTCACACACTCAGAATGGCCGACCTCTTGTGACCCTTGACCTTTCCAAAGGGTCATCCAAATTAGTATGCATAAAAAGGCCTTATCATCAGACATACCAAGTCTGGGTTTGAAGTTGAAAACAGTATTTGAGAAAACAGTTTTGTCAAAATATGGCTATTTTTTTACTTATTTCTGGATCCCCCCCCCCCCCCCAACCCTTGTGAGGGGACCGCTACATTAGCATGCATAGAAAGGTCTATCATCAGCTACTTATATATATATGCCAAATCTGATTCAAAAGTTGACAAAAAAATTTAATAAAAACTACAATTCTATCAAAAACTGGTGTTTTTCACACATCTGCCAACCACTTGTGACCTTAAACTTTCAGAGGTGTCATTCAAATTCGTATGCATAGAAAGGTTTTACAGTTATCTTTCTACCAAGTTTGGGTTTGACATTGTAATAGTAACTATTTCCGGGGAAACAATTTGTGTCAAAATTTGGCTATTTTGGACCCTTTTCTGGACCCCCTGTAACCTTGACCTTTAAGAGAGGTCACTGAAATTGGTATGTTTAAAAAAGATTTCCTACAAAGTGTCCTTGGGCCAAGTTTCAAGTCTAGGGTTGTAATAGTCTCTGAGAAAATGCCAATGTTAAAGTTTACCACGGATTTCGGACAAAGGACAGAAGCCTCAGGCGCCAATCTATTATGGCACCACTCTTGTCACATTTATTTCAAGCAATGGGTGTATCAGGATGAAACATTAAGGAACATGTGAATGATTCAGTATTACTGATCCAAGTTTTGTTTACCTTTTAAAATGTTTAGATGAGGTCTGTGAACCCTCTAAAATTTCCACCTGGAGGTATCGGGAAGCCGACGTCATCACGCTAGTCATGGTGACCATCTTGTGAGGATACGGGACTAAGGCGCTCATAGGGAAACCGCTGTCAGGACAATGTCAGGAAAGTCCTGATGTGCTATAGGCAATAACAGCAAGTCTTGCCATCACCGTAGGAAACCGCTAACCAGAATCTGTTTTAGTTTATTTCCAAAGAGGAAGAAACATGAAGAAAAACGTGTTGAAACACTTCTTCACTACTGTATGAAGATTATCCTATCCTCTTAAGATGGTGGCTGACGCGCCGATGCTCCTAGGCAATGCGGGGAACTTTCCGATCCCTATTCAAACCCTTTATTTAAGCTGCTGTGAAAACAGCTGCTTGGGTGACTGTCTCTTTATTTAACCCTTTTCATCCTGATACACTACCGCTTGAAATTTATTTGACTATGAGTATGAATCATAGTTCAAGGGTGGTGCCAGAACAGCTTGGCGCCTGAACAAAAATGGTTGACCTGTCTGATAATCTGTAATGTAGGCTTCATAGGACAGTAAGCACATTTTACAAAATCAGCCTCAGGATGTGATGGGTTAACCCTCCGGCTGTCTGTGGTGCATCCAACTGGCTGCTGTCCTTTCAAAGCATGCAATTCTCTGAATTGGCTGAATGCACTGGTGAAACATGCCAGCAGACATTGTGTTCCGCAGCATGTAGTGCTCAATCTTTGTGTTTAACATACATTCCTCGTGTGGCAAACAATCATCCAGAGAAAAACAAACTTCACAAAATTTAATAGCCACTGGGGACTGAGAACAAAATATAGTCAGCCCAATGGGTGATTTACTTGCATTATACAGGGCTTGTATTACCCATCGAATCACTTCAAATATAACCAGTAAACCTGCACATAGACTTTTTGTTATTGTCACTTCCGATATAATATGTTTAATGGTTTGTCACTTTGTCTAACCTTACACTTTACAGACTTAATCCACAAAGTACAAATTCACAGAGCAGCCCAGATAAAGAGCCCATGAGATCATTACATTAACTCATTCGCGTGGCTTATGCAGCACATCCGAATGCGGCTGGTCACAAATGAGTCAACCCCTTTGCTGCTGGTAGGCAAAGACTATGTTTCAAAAGTCTGTGTTCATTCAATTGAACCCTCGCAGCTGCAGAGGCTCGTGAGAACCTATGTCTCTTGTTGTTGGGTGGTGTTCACTTTTTCACAGCAGTGATGGTGTTAATCAGGAGTTGTATGAAACAAGAAATTAGAATGTGCGTCATACAGCTCTGAAAACATGCATGATTCAGTCATATCACTGGGAGAGGTATCAGAATATTCATGAGGCTAAAGTAAGAAGTATAGCTTCTAGGTCAAGTATGTGGTGGCAATTAACCATGCTATATATACACAGGTCATAACCATTTCCAACTTAGGTTTCTGCAGATATAACCCTTGATAATGTGTGCTTGACATGAACTGATCAAGATTCATGGTGTTTACACTAAAGATGCCATGTATAAAAGTTCAAATGTATTGTGTCTGGGTGTGAAAAATGGACAAATCATTTGAATAGGCCTCTGATCAATTTACACATATACTATAAGGTGAGAAACCTGCTTGCGGTACATTTTCTAATGTATTATGAGATTATGCTATGATCTGTATCAATTGAGGTAAGGCTCAAGCTAAAAACTGCTGTAAAGGGCAATGACCCAATGGTAGGCAGGCCAGGACCTGTAATGAGTCCCAAATAATGTGTTGAAACCCATTTACATTGCTCATTTTTCGTATTCCTTTACATAACGTTTTTCCCTGGATGTTGTCAACTTTACAAGTAAATGTAAGAACCGTCGATGAAACTATTGAAACCGTCAGTACCTAAGACACGTAAACGTTAGCAGACGACAGTTGGCGCGATTTGTGGGCTTCGCCGATTCACTTTGTTCTTTGGTATTGGTAGGATTCGTCTAATTCTCCAAGAGATCGCCGTAACACCAGTACAACTCTTCAACTCGAACCTCTATAAACGTACACAAACTTAGTAACGGTTCGTTAATGCTTTCGTCGAATTTGCTGGTCCGGTTTAACCTGGATCGTTTTTCGTCGTAGCAAAACATTCTGCCCTGTACCGGTTGTCAAGCTAAACATTCGTACGGCAACACTACACAAACTTACCGAGACAAAAATACCCGTTTACAAGAGGTCCTTCAATCTCGGCGATGCAAACCGTCAGGCTCGTGTCGGTTGATTTGTACACAGACACTGGCACTTTTCCGTTTGATACCACATTGTACACGAGTTTGAAGTTGGTAGCTGCCATCTTTATCGGAAATGAACTTTCTATATTTGGTGGAATTGTCTGCCCCTGAGTGGTAATCCACAATGACGCGGATGTACCATCACAACACACGTTTATACCGGCAGAAGGGGTGGACTTTTCTTTTTCAGAGCAGTTTCAGGGGCGGATTTAGAGAGACTTTCCAAGGGTTCCCAATTAATACACACTCCAAACTTTTCTATTTTTCCCTTTCTACCAAGCACCTCTCACCACCTCTACCGATATATTTTGAGCCTGGATATTATCAGTCACATGTCCCAGCTGTGCCAAAAACAAAAGGTTGGGACGCACCATCCAATGAAAACTGACAATGCGGTCAAAATCAAACATTTGCCTGTTCTCTTGGCTTGACTTCGCAAATCATTCTATAGGGGTTGCCCACGTCGTCTGCAGGCATGTTCGTGGCTACGGAGGCCAATCCGGGACAGGCAGGTTCGACCGCAGTGGCTGCAGGGGAAGGTCTGGTCAGGGTTCTGAGTTTCGACAACTCTGTTTTTTCTACTGAGCCGCTTGTCCTTAAGACTAGCTCTGCGAGAGTCCTCAAAGGAGGCGGCTGCCTTGTAAATAGTGGAGCGTCAGGTGTCGCGGTCCGCAGCAAGCGAAGACCACTGGCGGTGGTCGATTTGGCAGACACTAAGTGACTTCATGAGACCGTCTTTGTATCTCTTCTTTGGTGCCCCTCTGTCTCTGTGTCCAGTCTCCGAGCTCGCCGAACAGAGTGATCTTGGGTAGGCGATGATCCTCCATCCTGGAGACGTGCCCCGCCCAGCAAAGCTGGGTCCGCAGCAGCAAAGCCTCGATGCTCACAGTTTCTGCCTGTTCAAGGACCTCGACGTTGGTGACATAGTCACTCCAGTGAATGCTGAGGATGGTACACAGGCAGCTCTGGTGAAAGCGTTGGAGGATTGTACATTGCTTAACGTCCCGACAGCAACAAGGCTTTCTCAGGACGTGCCTGCACTGCTTGTGAAAAAAAAAAAAAAACTAAACAGAACATTGAATGTATGTCGCCAGCCGGTCAAACACATTAAATAAACCTAACACATGGGGCCTAAATAAAGCCAAGACCATTTAGCAACACACATCCAATATCAAGAGCTACAGGCAGTGCAGACAGTAGGGAGATTTTTAAAAAGGCAAATACAGGTGAATGGACAAAGGGTAGACAGAAACATATGCCCCAGAATAGAGAAAAACCCACCCTGTGGGGCTGACCAGGGTGACCCTGGGAACTAAAAAATACCTAACCCCACCCAAGTCCCCCAGGGCAGACCCGGGTGGGGGTAAAAAAGCGTTGGAGGAGTCGTAGTTGGCTGCGGTAGAGGGCCCAGGACTCGGAACCATACAGCAGGGTGGTGAGGACAACAGCTCTGTACACGCTGATCTTGGTGCCTTTTTTCAGCCGTTGATTGTGCCACACCCGCTTAAATAGTCGCCCGAAAGCACTGTTCGCTTTTGCCAGCCTGTTGTCCAGCTCCTTGTCCAGCTTAGCGTCCGAGGTGATGATGCAGCCAAGGTAGGTAAACTGGTGTACAGACTTCAGTTCGGACTCGCTGATGGTGATGTGGGGAGGGCGATGCTCTTCCTTGAGTGCCAGCTGATGAAGGACCTCTGTCTTTTTCAGACTGACCTCGAGTCCAAAGAGCTGGGCAGCATTTGCGAAGCAGGACGTGATGCACTGCAAGGCTCTCTGTGTGCAACGAGGGCAGCGTCATCAGCAAAGAGCAGCTCACGAATCAGTTGGTCTAGGGTTTTGGTGTGGGCCTGCAGTCGTCTTGAGGTTGAACAGGTTGCCATCGAGACGATACCTGATGTACACTGCGTCGTCATCGTCAAGGTCCACTGTGGCCTGCTTCAACATCATGCTAAAGAAGATGGCCTGTTCTAACCTGTGTTGAAAACCACCTTTTTTGGTAGGAAACAAGTGGTCTTGAAAGAGCGATGCTTTCTCAAAAGACTTATTTAGCCTTGAGTTGATGGGCAAAAAAAGACTGAAGCCTTGAGTTGATGGGCAAAAGTGTCACGTGTCATTAAAAACCATCATTCAGGTCATTACGACTTAAAATGATGGTCTTTCATGAAGTCGAGATGTCAAACAGGTGGTTTCCAAAGCAAGTTCTGCTGTACATGCACTACCCTGTAGCTACTACTCACTAGTAGTACTACTAGACCATGCAAATCAGCAGCTGTCATTGTGTAGGCACGGGGCGATCCGTGGCGCAGCGGTTAAGCGTCTGCCACCAATGCCAGAGGTGCGAGGTTCAATACCTGGTTCCGGCGTCGGACTTTTCTCCTTTAGTGTCACCATTAATTCGGGCGGACCGTCAGGGGTTCTTTCTCCGGCTCTTCCTCCCCCACGACTTTGGCATCAATTTCAGCTCACTTAATCTAATCAAATCTCAAATACAAACGATTTGCATTTCCAAAACTTCAGTAGCTTGCTTGACTTGCCCTTAGCACCATGTGAATGTTCTGCATTTATGTATAGTGTGGGAGTGAATGCGCGCGATTCACGTGAGCGTGCTTGTTGGGTTCAGTTCGCGGCGGCGCTTTGAGCCGATTTTCAATTGGGATAAAGCGCCCATTTAATGCGCCGATTTATTTTTACTGTGCAATCAATATTGATCATAACTAGTTTCTTTGCTGAAAGAAAATGCACAATGTATCAATGGTAAACCGCCTTGCGCCTGCTGTCACCACCAGTACTTTGTACAGTAATGCATTAGCTGCATGCACCAGGTAGTTCACTTCTTCACTCCTGGGAACATTATCCAGCTGAAAGACAGCTCATCAGCCTCTCGCTGGCACCTCTTTGTGGACAGTGGAGCTCTTTGGCACTGAACAAAGATGGCAGAAACACAATCTGCATCAGCTGGCAGCGACGTCTGTGTTTAATGTCCGATGACATGCCATCACTTTAGTGGTGAAAAACTAAAAACTTATCACTTGCACAAAAGGCAGCCTGCATTACTCTTGTGCTGTATTGCATCTGGCACTGGGCGCCTTTGTGTGTTTAACCCTTATCATTCAGAATACACCAGTGTGTAAAATAAGTTCAACTGAAATAGTTCAAGGGTAGTGCCAGAATAGCTTGGCACTTCTAGGCGCCAAGCTATTCTGGCACCACCCTTGAACTAGAGCCATTGGTCTGTATCCTTATCTACAAGTACTATAATGGAGCTTGCATATGGCAGCGTACAAATGTGAAGCGTTTAGCCTCAGCATGATATGGGTTAAAACACTCCATGATTGTGAATGCTATTGCCTACTCTAGTGTTACGTTACTGGTGAAAAAAGCCCGTGCTTAGTCTTCATCCTTGGGCAAATTTGATCATTTTCTTGTAATTCACCTATTGCTCTGAATGAGTGTGAAATCATGCGATCTGCTACATGGCAGGCTTCAACTGCCAACATTGTTTGACACAATGGCTTACCAATGTCGTCTTGCCTGAACTAGGACTTTTTTTACCCTTCTCGTCGCAATCCACATCAGCTCACATACCAGAGGTTTTCTGGCACCAGTATGTGTGTTCCACATTCCAACACATCCTAAGGACACCGTGTTAAAGTACAATGACTGTATAGGGATGTGCGATGACAAGGCGATTTCCGGAATCAGAATTTGTAGGTCAAATTTGCAGACGTTTTGACAAAAAAACAACAGTGGTCTAAAAGCCTGAAATAAGGTGCTTGTCCAAGCTTTTATTCCAGTTTTCATCCTAACAGCAACACATGTACTTTTGACCTACCTTCTGTATTTCAGGTCACCCGTGAAGAGTGGTGAGAAAATAGCCTGGCGACTGGGGTGCTGGTCTATTCTGGCAGCACCCTTGAACTATTTTGGTTGATCCACATCTTGTGTCAGAACTACAGCTCAATGGCTCATAAGTAGTGATGCTGCGATGGAAATGTGGTATCAAAGAATGCTGAAGGTGGTGTTCACCTGCATACACTGATGGACAACACAACCCAAACAAAACACAACCCGACAAATGCATACTGCTGTCACCTGCAGATGCAGAGAATATTGTTTGGCTCTTCATAATAAATCAAGAGTGTCCGATCACACAGATGGCACTACACCGATAACGATATTAACTCTCTGGCTGTCGGCAACGCTGTTTTGTTGTGATGATTCGTGCAGGAAGCCGAGCCCCTTTAAGTTTATATAAAGGAAAGTCAGTAGGTTGCACCCCTTTAGAGTAAGGACATCCACACAATTAACTCATTCTACCCCAGACACACCACAGCAAGATAAGGATCGACCATGATAGTTCAAGGGTGATGCCAGAATAGCTTGGCGCCTATGGACGCCAAGCTATTCTGGCATCAGCCTTGAACTATCATGGTCAATCGGTGTCCTGCACCGCAGTCTTCAGAGGACGACGACAAAATTTGGGGATTTCTGTGTTGGGGTTTGCCGACCTCTTGACCTTTTCTGAGGGGTCATCCAAATTAGTATGCATAGATAGCTCTTACCATCAGGTATCTCTGTACCAAGTTTGGGTGTGAAGTTGTGAATAGTAACTGAGAAAAAACATTTTGTGTCCAAATATGGCCATTTTTTACCTATTTCCTGAGCTCTTATGACCCTTGACCTTTCCGAGGGATCAACCAAATTACTATGTATAGAAAGGTCTTACCATCAGGTATCTTTGTATTAAGTTTGGGTTTGAAGTTGTGAATAGCATTTGAGAAAAAATAAATTATGTCCAAATATAGTTATTTTTGATATATTTCCTGATACCCTGTGACCTTTGAGAGGCCACTGAAATTGGTATGTTTAGAAAGGTCTTGCCACAAAGTATCCTTGGGCCAAGTTTGAAGACTGTAGCTTAAATAGTCTCCACGAAATTGCAACGTTAAAGTTTACCACGGACGACCACTTGCCCAGAACATAGACTCACTTTTGCTGCGCACCTGAGCCCAAAAAAGAGGCAAGTCCCACATGGATAAATATAAAAACAAAAGTTTTAAAATAATACAATCTGTCTGTGTACACTTGTGCAAAGTTCTTTATTCCCTGTCAGTCAGTCCATGAGAACATAAGCACAAGCAATTGAGAAGCAGCACAAATTCGAAGACATCGTTTTTATCGGTTGGATTTGGCCACTCTCTCCAGTTCGTCCTTCTTCTTGATGGCATGAGAGTTGGAGGAACCCTGCAAAATACACAATATCAAATTAAATAAATTTAAATCATTGTGACAAATGTTTCTAATTTTGCCCCTTTGACTACAGAGAAAAAGTCAACGAACTACAACTCTAAGGGACAGAGATCTTCAAGACATAGTTACGGGGGTGCTGGGTGGGTGTTGGTTCAAATCCTTGTGAAAGAAGTTACCAATCTTAACCCATTTACCCCCGGGTGCATCACAGCAAGAGATGGATTGACCATGATAATTCAAGGGTAGTGCCAGATTACCTTGGCGCCTTCAGGCGCCAAGCTAATCTGGCACCACCCTTGAATTATCATGGTCAAGCCATCTCCTGCAACTGGTGCACAGTCATTGGGTGACACCTCCCAAAACATGGCCTTGGGGTAATCTCGTAGCGTGTACACCCCGTCCCCACTACACACCAAGCTATGTGGGAAAACAGCACAACCAGTTTGGAGCGACACCCTTTATGAGAGATCACTAGACATTAAGACAATCGGTATGCTGGCTGTAGCCACCCAAATGAAAGTATTTTTTTACAAGCCATATGTGTGTGTGTGCGTAAATGTGCATATGAAAACACAAAAAAATTCTCATGTTTGCGTACATACAAGCTTGAACAGTGAGGAAATTCTTCAAGGGGTGTCTAAGAAAGCCTCCGAGCATATTGAAATTGGATGTCGATGGGTAACAGTCTACAATTTCCAAAAGATGAACGTTGGCCCGGTTCAAGGGGCCGCCTAGGGGTCTAGCCTCAAGAAATGGCATCTTTGGCTGGATCCGCTCCACTGAACTTTCGTTGTTGTGCCCACAAGCAACTCGACCAAATCAAACAAACAAGGCGGCGATTACAGCTGACGATCCATGAATATGCAGCCTACCAAAATTGGATTGGATTAACTCATTCTCCCCAGACACGCCACAGCAAGATAAGGATCGACCATGATAGTTCAAGGGTGATGCCAGAATAGTTTGGCGCCTATGGGCGCCAAGCTATTCTGGCATCACCCTTGAACTATCATGGTCGATCTGCGTCCTGCACTGCAATGCAGTCTCCAGAGAACAACGGAAAAATGTGGGGATTTTGGTTTTGGGGTAGAATGAGTTAACGCAATGATTTGTTTTAAACGCTGCATTTCCACATTTCAAAGAAGTGGAACCCAATCCCACAGCAGGCAATTTTCACACATGGATGTCTCACACGCCTTTACCATAGCTGACACTTAGTTCGCTTCCAGCTACCAGAGAGAAAAGGCGCGTCAAGGTCAAATTCCACTCTCGCGCGCTCATTCTATTTATATCGCACCTGCTACTCTGCGGTACACGGCTGTCTATAGCGTGACCGGCGCTCTGCCGCTATAACAACTACCTACGGGTTTGTATTCATAACACATCTCTGCCTAAATTGACTGTTGTGAAAGCAACATCGTTCGAAAGTTGAAATTCTCACATACACACCGATACCAAACATGACAACATTATGACTTGCCCTTGTGTAGCAGGTTATGGTAAAAATAAAGAGAACGAGAATTTGTTGATGTACGATATCGGTGTTTGTTGTGAAATTGACAAAGTTCCCACAGCCATAACACGAAGATGCAACTTTTCCCAACGAAACACACTACACACAGCATGCCTACTTGCATGGATAAGGGTCAGCATGTCGACCGATTTTGGTTCCCCTGTGAGGTTCCCCTGTGAGGGACGGAAGCAGCAGGGTGGTTAATGAGGTCACCAACAGGTCACGTTCTGGCATTTCTCGCCCTTGGACTGATCAGATTTTAATACATGGTTGGCAATAGCAGTGTGTGGAGTACCAGGACTGCGGGCGAGAACTTGAAATGCCAGAATGCGACCTGTCATTGACCTCATTAACCACCCAGCGCTAGCCTCACCTATCTGGTTTGTGAGCATCCAAGTGTGTTTCGTTGGGAAAAGCTGTGTCTTTGTGTTATGGCTGTGGGAACTTTGTAAATTTCACAACAAACACCAACATCGTACATCAACAAATTCTCGTTCTCTTTATTTTCACCATAACCTGCTACACAAGTGTAAGTCATAATGTTGTCATGTTTGGTATCAGTGTGTATGTGAGAATTTCACAAACTTATAAATAGCACGGCTGAACTGGGCAACTTTAGGACGGGTTGCGATGTGGTTAATTTAATAGCATGGCCATGATGTCAAGGCGGGCAGGCTAAACCTCAAGCAATTGAAGTAACAAGATAAAAATGATGTCATGTCCAATTACGCTAACCTCGCTGCTGAATGTACATTTGGCGCGAAGCGCTGTATGTATGTATGTAAACAAGAGAATCTCCGTTATGTCTGTACACACAAGCTTGAAACTTGGTGAAATACTTTCTTAAGTGGGTGGCTATGAGAGCCTCCGAGGATATTGTGTGAAGACATAAACAACCGTTTATAGGAAGCCGGTTGACCCAGATTAGACTTAGAGTCGGTAATTTTTGTCATATTTACTTGAACTTTTGCATATACCAAGTTTGGAGAAAGACATTGAACGAGTTCGTTAGCCAGCTTTGGAACAGTTATAGATGATAAGTTGTCCTTTAACGCAAACACCACCCTCATACACAAGAAATGTCAGTCACGCATCTAATGCCTCCAGAAACTCAGGAAGCTGAATGTGAACCCCTGTCCTTCAAACTTTCTACTGCTCTTTTATTGAGTCTGTCATCACTTTCGGTTCTGTGTGCTGGTATGGAGGTCTGAGTATGAAGAACAAGAACACCCTGGCACGAATGGTAAACATCTGCAGCAAAGTGATTGGCAGTCAGCAAGCCAGTGTGGACAGAGTTTGGGGAGAAAGGGTAGGCGGATAGCGTCAGACAGATCCCATGTGCTTGCCCACCTCTATGAACTCCTCCCCTCTGGCCGCAGACTCCGCACGCACAAAGCTAGGACACTCAGACTACAGCACAGTTTCATCCCCAAATCCATCACTCTAAGCAATCTGTAGGTGTATCCACGCATACCCAAACCCAACTCCTCCCCCTATCCTCCTTTACCTGTGCAATCAGTAGGAATGGAGCTTGTTGATTTTAGAGAAGTGATTATATTGTGTTTTATTTGGTGGTGAACATGGACATATTGAGATTGTTGTTACCGAGTGTTTACCCACTAATTATTTTACTAAGGTAGATTTTAATTACGCAGCTTGTGTAATAATGTGTAATAATGTATTGAGATGTTTGTATAAAAAGTAGTGAGGGTTAGGATTAGGTTGAAACACACGTATTATGGATGCATGTGTAGAGGTGGGTGTGAATGTATAAGTGCCGCTCAGTTCAGTTCATAAAAGACGTTTATGTGCGAGATATGTAAGAGCTATGTGTAAAGATTTTGTAGTGTTTACTTGTGTCCATTTGGAATTTGTAGCTGTGTAAGTGCAGGGAGAAATGTTCATAATTATGCTATAATGTTTTCATGTCTTGTTTGTACTATTTGTTATAAATGTACCACAACCGGATTTCTCTTTCCGAGATAATAAAGTACTCTTATTCTTATTCTTTGTATCCTTTCAACTTCTTTAGTACAAATTAATTCTTTTCAGAAAAGAATTAAAACAGTAAAAAACCTTGACTTCTATAGATAGACAATGGCGGTGACGTAAAAGAGGCAACTCTGTCACCATGCAGACATTGCCATAATAGTATACCTTCTAAATATGACGTAACTCTCTCTAGCCCGCACCGCGCTCTCTCATTCAGACCTGCGCACATTTACAAGATGCATAGATCCTCATGCGCCCAGAGAGCGCATGAGGATCTAGGTCTCTTGGAGATGTTTGGAGCACTCGCACAAGCACACACTAACAGGCAAGAACACACACACATCGTCCCGCTTTCAGAAGAGCATTCTGGTGACCCGATATAGCTAGTTTGGAGAAAGACATTGAATGAGTTCATTAGCCAGCTTTGTACCCTTTCAACTTCTTCAGTAAAAATTAATTCTTTTTCAGAAAAAAAAAAAACAGTAAAAAAATCTTGACATCTGGAGAAAGTCAGACTGTGGCGGTGACGTAAAAGAGGCAACTCCGTCACCACGCAGACATATTCTAAATATGACTTAATTCTCTCTCTCTAGCTTGCTCGTTCTTTCTCTCACATGTGTGCATCGCCAAAAGGCATAGATGCTCCTGTGCCCCGGAGTGCCCATGAACTTCTATGCCTCTTGTGGGTGTTTGGAGCGCGCGCAAATGCACACACATCGACGCGCTTTCAGAAGAGCATGCAGGTGTACTTAATATAGCATGTACCTAGGTAATGTCAACCTGCTTTTACACAAATGATAGCAAGACTGAAATTGTACCGTGAAATTCTAGTTTTGTCACCATTTTCCAATGTCTTGAAGCAAACGCGAAACTCATGTCACGTTAAATGTAAAATTACGTAAAAACAAAAAAAAATACGTCATGACAAAACAATGACGTGTATGCACTGCGCGTGCCCCTTATAGAGTTCACTATGGCGCATTGGCACATCTGTGAGGCTTTTTCAAAAGTAGATATTACAACATCAGAATCAAGTCGAAGACAAAAGGTAGAGACCCTTTACAGAGAAGACAGCTCATATAGAAGGGACTTTGTGGGTTATGGTTGATCCCATCTTGTTTCATTTAGTACACACAATTTGGTGGTGATTGGACTTAATTCATGCTTGCTAGACAAATTTGTTCACAGTTGCTGGTTTTCAGGAAGTGTGTTGGAAGCAGACCCAGGCTGGCAGGAAGATAAAGCAATGGCAGTGCTGGTCACAATAGTGTTAAACCGTCATCAGACCTATATCAATGTGCATGCAGTTCTGACAAGTCATTTCAATCCTTGCAGGAAGATAAAGCAATGGCAATGCTGGTCACAATAGTATTAAACCGTCATCAGGCCTATATCAATGTGCGTGCAGTTCTGACAAGTCATTTGAATCCTTGCCATCAGCACAGCAGCCTGCTCTGCCGCTAAACACAAGGTACGCCTCGAGGACCCACCCTTTAGTCTTTATCAAAATAAAATTGCTACAATTCAATGCTCAACATTTCTGTGTATTGTTTAACATACAACACTGCAATTGACATGTATCGCAGCCTTTCTTAATTCCTCCTGTGCATGCAGCCGCCATTACTCTATACAGTACTGGTAGCTTCAGCCTTCCGGTACAAGCAGTAACAAATTCATACCAAAAAGAAATCTCACCTTGGCAGCATTGATGAGTTCATCAGCCAGACACTCGGCGATGGTCTTGATGTTTCTGAAGGCAGCCTCGCGAGCCCCCGTACACAGCAGCCAGATGGCCTGGTTGACGCGACGCAGTGGCGACACGTCCACAGCCTGACGACGCACTGTACCAGCACGCCCGATACGTGTGGAGTCCTCACGAGGGCCGCTGTTTATGATTGCGTTGACAACCACTTGCAGGGGGTTCTGAGAAGACAGAAAAAATGATAAAGTCTAGTATTGTAACCCATATGAGCCTGTGACAAAAAGATCGTTTGTACTAAAAGTAACAGCCAACAGAAATATCCAAAGTAACAACCAACAGATGTCTTTAAAATAGGCTTATTTCAGGCACTGGTTAGTTTTGATGTATCTGTCATGTACGCATGTGAAATTAAGTAATGTGAAAGCAGAAACATTATTTCCAGCAACAAATAATCAAATCTGGCCCTTTCTGAAAATGTTGGTTGTTTCGGGGGGCATACGGTGATAAATATGATCGCATTAAGTTAGTTTATCTTTTGTAATTATTCTCTTTCAAAAGAAATTAATTGTATAACCTGTTCTCACAGGTTGAAGTATGAAGAGTATTTAATTCCTTTTGCAATGAAGTTTTCTGTAACAATCAGTGTCAGTTGTTACAGTGGACATACTCATCATAAAAACACAGTTCTTTGTGTGATTGCCACATTTTACAAAAAAAAGCTCTTCAGTCATCTGTATTTCTGTTCTCTCATCTAAGGACAATGACTGAAGAACTTTTTCCCGTCACTCAGTAGAGAAAAATGTTTGTTGTCAGACTTGACATACTATTGGACACCACATGAAAATCATCTATAGATATTAGATTAGTCCATTTTGGTGAGAAATGCCAGTGTTCCAATAACGTCTTCATAGCGAAATCACAAAAAGAATTAATTTTTTGTTGTAGTGCGGTTTTTTGGACTAAAAGTATGTCAGTTGTTACGCGCAACGTTTTGTCACAGATATTCCCACGGCCACTTTTCCCAAATTTTGCAGGTGTTACCCAACGACTGTGTACCAGTTGGAGGAGATGGACTGACCATGATAATTTAAGGTTAGCGCCAGATTAGCTTGGCGCCTTACTGTGCCAAGCTAATCTGGCGCTACCCTTGAATTATCATGGTCGGTCCGTCTGTAGACAAAGCATTGTGTTACCCTCTTGTGCACACAGCCACCCGTACTGTTTCCCGCAGTGGTGACTGCACGGACAATGGAAACTGCTGTCACACTCATCCAACTTCATTAGTTACCTGTCAGTTTCAATTACTGACACTTTCAATGACAGGTCAGCCTCAGTATATCATGGTACCGGGAGTCACAAAGTCTGACCACATTATTCGCCAGCGGATTCTTGTGTAGTGCTGAAGTTACACACGTGTATGGAGAAAAGCTTTGTAAGCAAAAGGTCCTCGGGCTGATGTCAGCATTAGCTGGCCCGCACATGGCTGTGTGCAGTCCAGCTATCACTGACATCTGCAAGAGGACCTTTTGCTCACCAGGCATCCCCATGGGAGCCAAACCCTGTGTGCGATACATCAAATAAGTTGTTGCAATGGACAGGGTCCGTACAGAAAAGCAAGGAAGAAGTTCACAAACTGTTCATAAACGTTTCACAAACCCAAACTGAAGCCAGTAGGTTTACTCACTTTAATTAGATCACTCTGTATCAGCAACTCATTTGAAGCTTTCGTGCCTAAAGCATGAAGAGATACCAAAATAAAAGAACGCTTAGCGAATGGCGGAGGTTGGTAGAATCGTAAACAACCAATCAGAATGTTCGGCAGAAAGGCCATGCAGTCACTTTATGATCAAAGCTAAATATATTGTTCGCAATGGAATAGTCACAAATTGGGGGAGAAAAAAAAAGAAGTAGACAAAAGTTTGCCAGCACTTTGTCATTTTTTACAAACTTTAACAGACTTTAAGGAAAAGGACTGAAATTGACAGACTTTCCAGGGCCCTGAAAAAGCCTTGCCGTTTTTTAACAACTTTCACAAATGTTCACAGACAGTACGGACCCGAATGGAGCTTGTCATATTGAGGCTGACCTGTCCTAACACTTTAACAATCAATGTCTGCCCACCTCAGCCTCAATGTACATTTGCCATTTGCATTGCATTTACAAAGGTCCATGAACATCTATGTCTCTTGCTAGCCGCAACTTGTTCCGGAGCCAAGAGACAAAATCTCCACGCCGCCCCCCCCACCCTCCCCCTAAAAAAAACCCAACAACAACCAAACCCATATCAAATGTTTTCTTATCCTTGTTTGTGTGTGAGGATCTCATGGCAATTGACAGCAGATTTCACTATAATGCATAGTTCATGCATGAGACTGCATGCATGCCACTAGTTTCTTGCCAAAGCAACTAGAACTAACAGACTCCCGATAAACAGACACAAATGTAGCCAAACAGGTAACAGACTCACGATAAACAGACACAATGTAGCCAAACAGGTAACAGACTCACAATAAACAGATACAAATGCCAAACAAGTAACAAACTCACAATAAACAGACACAATGCAGCCAAACAGGTAGCAAACTCACAATAAACAGACACAAATGTAGCCAAACAGGTAAGAGACTCAGATAAACCAGACACAAATGTAGCCAAACAGGTAAACAGACTCAGATAAACAGACACAAACGTAGCCAAACAGGTAACAGACTCAGATAAACAGACACAAATGTAGCGAAACAGGTAACAGACTGATAAACAGACACAAATGTAGCCAAACAGGTAACAAGACTCAGATAAACAGACACAAATGTAGCCAAACACTGAACAGGTAAAAGACTCAGATAAACAGACACAAACGTAGCCAAACAGGTAATAGGCTCACTCACAATAACAGACACAAATGTAGCCAAACACTGAACACGTAAAAGACTCAGATAAACAGACACAAATGTAGCCAAACAGGTAACACCAACAGACTCAGATCAACAGACACTTACATAAATACAACATAGCCAAACAGGTAACACTAACAGGTACTCCAAAGTGATTTTTTAAGTTACAGGATCACATTTATGTTTTTCACATAGGTCTCATTTTTCTAATTCCAATGATATCAAGTTGAAAATAATCGGACAATTAGAACAAAAGTTATGAATTATTTTGTTTATTTTTTTTACGCCTTTTTGGCGATATGAAAATTGAATGATTTGGCATTTTTGGAATTTCACAGAACCAACCTTATGGTAATAAAGATACTAAATTCTACTCTAATCAACTCTATATAGTAATCATTGACAGCCTAGTCTTTTTCGAGGCTCTTGAAAAAAGACATCTTGCAGAAAATGATCCTCAAATTTAGGAAAATCACTGATTTTGATGGCTGAAAATAATCAAACACAAGAAAAATCATATCTTGGGTTGTAATTAAGATAAAAACATCATTCAAGCATCAAAATGATCAGGATAATGAGATATGTATAATGGAACAGGACAGACTACAAACAAAGAAAAAATTTTTTTTTACCCCCCCCCCCCCCCGCCCGAAAAAAAAAATTCACTAGGACTTGGAACCGAATATAAAAATTGACAAACAACAACACAAAATTGTTTAACCCAAACAGAAATAAAAAGACTGCAGCAGCATGTTCAGTGGTTATGATCCTGGATGCTTGCGTATGCACGACATGTCTCGAATTTGGTCTACGCACCACACCCGCCCATCATTCGTCACTGGGTTGACCTCCAGTTGCCAACGAAACACAAACTTTGATGATGTCGCGCACACGTCATCAGTTCCTGGCCAGCAGAAGTAGTCGGGGCGTCCTTTAGCCTTCTCAAGGTATTTCACCAGTGCCTCTGTGGTGCTACACACTTCGATGACCTGCCCAATGTAAAACTGGTCATCGAAGTACACAGCAATCCACTCCCCTTGTCGTGTGAAGGTAAAGGGGTCACGTGTTTCTTCACTTTCTGCTCCACATTTGTTTCTGGCCGGGTCTTCATTTTCATCTGTGGTGCTGTTGTCTAGACCACTAGTGCTGGTCACACTGCTGTCAGACTCTCTCACGTGGTCTCCTCTGTCTGCAGTACGGCTGTTCGTGAGGTGTTGTTTCAGGGCTGCAGCAATATCCTCTTTTGTACCAGAGAGACGCAGGTCACCTTTCCTACCAAGGACAGTTTTCTGGTAGCGGATCTGGTCTTTGAGCGCAGTGACGACAACTATCGCCCTTTCATGTTGCAGCCGCCTCCGCAAAGAATTGACATCTGCCGGTGTCACACATGGGCCCCCATGTCGCATAATACGGCGAATAAGGTCTGCTTTGATCTGGGCCTTCTTTGCCTCTTGTAGCATCTTCTGTCGTTCACTCTCTGCCAGTTTTTCGCGGACCTTGAGCATGACGAGTTTTTCCTGACGACGATGAAGCTGGCGGATTGTCCGACTTTTCTTGCACGCGAAAGCCATCAGGAAGTGACTGTCGATATTGCCCTTCTCATTCAGCCATTGTGGTGTCTTGTTGTGATGCATCATGTGGATGCTCCACCTGTGGTGGTTTGTAGCATGGCGACGATGACCAATGTCAAAGTCAAAATCCCCGAAGATGTTTTCGCCCAGAAGATTTGTGACGGGGCAGTGATGCATACCATCTGGGACGATGGCAGGTGGTCCACCATAGATGCCCCCAGAGACAAAGTCACTGAGTTGCCTGGCGATGACATCCATGATTGGTGGCATCAGTTGCTGCAGAATGTTTTTCACTGATGCAGTGTTGTCTGGATGGCTTACAAACTCCCATCGGGGGGCATCACACTGGCTCTCAGTGGCTCATCCTTCGGTAACTCGACTGGCCTTGGAAAATTCCAGGAAATCTGGAATCTACACGGTCACTGGCGTCATCTTCCCAGCTGTGAACACACAAAAAGGAAACAAATCTTAAGCACGCACAAACCAAATAAGCAGTCAACAAAAAATAACTTTGAGGGTCATTATCTTCACACCATCAAACACATAAAAAGGAAATAAGCATTGTTGGCATCAACATCAAAATTAATTTCAAACTGAAATAAACTTTTATATAAAATTAGAAAAGTAAAAAAAGTATTATAATAAATCTGTGTTGGGAAATGTGACCGACGTGATATTTATAAGAATTAACATACCTGTCAACAGTATTTATCATGGGGTTGATGAACTTGTACAGCTCTGCATACTTTACGTCGCTCTGGAGCATCTCCCAGTATGGCCCAGTGATCCGCACGTAGATCACAGCAACAGCTGCAACCATTTGCACAAGCCTGCAATCATCAAGGTCAGCTGCCGCACTCTGCGTCTTCAGATTGGAGTATGGAAGAATCTTGAAAAATGAACGCAGTGTCCTCAGGTGATTAATTATTGCGGCAGCTCCCTCGAAGAATGAGTTGAACCGATTGGAGCGGTAGCTCGTCATCCTGCTCTTGATGGCCTCTTCATCACAATAGGCAAGCCAGTCCATGCGACAGCCATTCTTTTCATCTCCTCTAGGACCAGTAACATCTGAAGCGGTCCTAATTATGCAAGATGTGGCCGTTTCCGTTGACTTGAAGTGGGAGAATTCGCTCTCATTGTCCCGCCCTAGTTTTATGTCCAGTTCCTCACAAGTTTTCCGTTCCACCTCTTTCAGTGCACCTTCTACAGCTCTGCTCACTCCAAGCAAAAAATGGGCATTGCAGTGTAAAAAATGCACTACTGTGTCCTGACCAACCTGCGTTTTCAGGAACTCCTGGAATTCGATGCCAAATTTTTTCATGACTGCAGCCCTGTCCGTCATTATGCTGGTGAGTTTGCTCAACAAATTCCTGAACGTTGTGGCTCGGTCTTCTTCAGCAAAATCACAGTACAGGTAGCACATCTCCTCCAGCTGCTTGACTGTAATATCAAGGAGAGTGGCTGCATCTTCAGTTGCAACAGGAGTGAATCCTAAACTAAGCGTTTCTCCTGTGTCAAGAGTAATCTGCTCTCCAACCACCTTCCTGCCTTCTCTTGAGGTGCCATCTGCATGTAGAGTTATTTGTAGACAATATGGCTTCTGTGAGAATTTTGAAAATCCACTGGCCAGAGAAGATCAGCAACCTCAGACTCTGGGAGAGAACAGAGCAGATAACAGCAGAGAATGAAATTGGGCGAAGAAGATGGGGATGGATCGGTCACAGTCTGAGAAAGCCAGCTTCCAGTATCACTAGGCAGGCATTGTCATGGAACCCCCAGGGAAAGAGGAAAAGATTGATTGATTGATTGATTGTACATTGCTTAACGTCCCGACAGCAACAAGGCTTTCTCAGGACGTGCCTGCACTGCTTGTAAAAAAAAAAAAAAAACAACAACTAAACAGAACATTGAATGTATGTCGCCAACCGGTCAAATACGTTAAATAAACCTAACACATGGGGCCTAAATAAAGCTAAGACCATCTAGCAACACACATCCAATATCAAGAGCTACAGGCAGTGCAGACAGTAGGGAGAGTTTTAAAAAGGCAAATACAGGTGAATGGACAAAGGGTAGACAGAAACACATGCCCCAGAATAGAGAGAAAAACCCACCCTGTGGGGCTGACCAGGGTGACCCTGGGAACTAAAAAATACCTAACCCCACCCAAGTCCCCCAGGGCAGACCCGGGTGGGGTGAAAGAGGAAAAGAGGTAGGCCGAGAAAAAGAGGTAGGCCGAGAAACTCCTGGCGTCGAGACCTCCAAGCAGACATCAAGAGACTGGGAACCACCTGGAGTAGAATCGAAGGAGAAGCACAGGACAGGAGTTGCTGGAGGTCTCTCGTCGATGGCCTATACCCGGGTAAGGGTGACAGGTGTAAGTAAGTAAGTAATGGCTTCTGTGGCTTGAATCTTGGCGAGTACATGCCCTTCATTAGCAATATTCAAGCAAGTCTGAAGACATGGCAGATCATTTTTCTTGAAGTTCTTGTCATAGATGTTGGCTGACACGATTCTGATCACATCAGAACACTTGCTGGCTGGCACATTTGCTTCACCCTTGAGCTGAAGAACAGTCTTCCTCATGGAATCTGTGTAGTGGTTATTTTCATGCCTGATTCTTGTCTCTGCCAGAAGGACATTACATGTCTTGACGAAGTCGCTGGTTTTCCTCAAGTAGATCTTCACTCCTTCTCCTTTCTCTTTGGATGTCACTGTTCAACTGTTTCTTAGTGCGCTGCAATTCTTTCAAAGCATCATCTCTGGATGTTCTTGCGTCAGCTGTTTTTACCTGTTCTCTGATCAGTTGTCGCCTGAGTTGATTACTTTCACGCCTTCTAGCCTCATACTGCTGCTGCAATCATGTTGCTCTTTCTCTTAAAGCATTGATTTGCTTGTGCAATGTTGTGCTGTTTTCTGCTTTGTTCTACAGTTCCCGCTTATCTCTACTGAGGTCAGCTACAGTTTTCTGAAGAATATGGATCTCTTCTTCTTCTTGTTTGCACTGTAACTTTGCAGATTGGTGCTCTTGGTGCTGTGACTGAAGTGCAGGATCAAGAGGGCGCTTTCTTGAGGTCTTGCTCATGAATGCTGTACTTGGCAGCCGTGGGTCAAAGCTCTGAGTAAGGAAGGCTTCAAGATTGTCTGGATGCCAGTGTTTGGACGATCTCACTTCTTTGTAGGCTTTCAGAGTTTTTCCAATCAGATGTGTGCTAACGTTACTGCATGACAGCAGATTCACCCAATCCTGCGTAAAAGTAGAGGACAAACGCTCTTTAGTTCTTAAGTTTTCAAGGTCAACTACCATCTGATTTGTCAGCTTGAAGTTTTTGGGAAGAGTTATCAGAATCTCCTTAATGTCTGCAAGCAGCTGACCCCTCTTGAGCCCTACAGCTGACAAGGAATCACTCTGAGCATCAAGGTCATGCTCAAGGTTCAAGAATGACTGCAGATCTCCACCTTCCTTCTGCAGTTCACAATACTTTTTCTTGGTTCTGGCCACAAGCAAGCGCACCCGTTCTGGTGGGTAACTCAGGTCTGGGAAGAGACGACTAAACCAGTCACCTATCTGCAAAAATAAAAATGAATATATATGCAGTGTTGATTCTAGGATTTCAGAAAAGTGAGCCCAAAGGAACCCTATAATCAAAAAAGGGAGCCCCTCAAGGTGTAAAAGGGAGGCCCTCAAATCGCGTTGCACTGCTTACTTTAAAACGACATATATACACACATTCATACATACAGTGGAGTCCGCTTAACAAGAATTTCTGGGGACACGGAAAATCACTTCGTGTTAACCGTATTTTGTGTTAACCAATATGGCCTCAAAATTGATCACGGCCCTCAAGGAGAAAGTGTGTAAGATGTGTGCGTGAATGAGTACCAGGTTAAAAGTGCACGACATTATCGTACTTTCTATGCATACCTTCAGCTCGCTAGGAAAACACAAGGAAACGTGTACAGCTCGAGTATTTAACCCATATCCATCGGTATACGCCCGCGTGCGTACACACCCATTTCCATCGGAATACTCCGCTGCGCGTAGGCCCCCCTTTCCGACGGTATACTCGCCGACGCGTAGTTTAGGTGGTTCCCCTGTGTCCCTCTGTGTACACGTAAACCCCTACTTCCCATGACATCACAGGTTAGTGCTCTAAACGTCATCAAAATATGTTCACTTTTCCCAGTTCCGACCGAGAATTTGCCGGAAGTTGTAAGCCTTTTTTACGCTAATTTTCACCGCGTGTTAGAGTGAATACATCGAGCATGATGGCCGAGCCAGGTGAGAGAGAGGACGTGAGCGATACAAGCGGCGATTTTGAATTAGATCCTGACGACAACATATTAGGGGAAGATGAAGAGTTGGTGGAGATTCGAGATGTACAAGTTTACGATGAGTTGAGTGATTTAGTTCGTCAAATTTTCGGCGATAGTGTGGAAGACAACGATGATTTTCCTGGGTTTCAAGATGGCTGGCAACGTGACAATTTTATTCCTTGCGTCAATAGAAAATGTGTAGTTTTCAAACCACTTGATGGATTTCATTCATTCTTTTTTTATTAGGCAGAAAATAGAAGTGTGTATATTTTACAGGCATATATGCTGCAGTGATTTTGGATCCTTCTATTGAAATAATGTACTTGAACACAAGGTATGTGAACATTTTTGCAATAGACTCACTTTTACACTAAAATATTTTTTTCTGTTTTCTTTTTCTCAGTTTATTTTTACATGGATAGCTAGTATATTCAATGCTGAATCTGCTGATATGCAACACTTAATGTTTTAGGGTGGGGTTGAGACTGTTTTAAGCCTTTTATACAACTACCACTCGTGCACTAAAATTTCCTAAAAAACGGTCAGCTCTGAGCAGGCACTCTCTGTAAGGCCTCTTAGCTCACAGAGTGCCTGACTGGAAGTGTCTTCCAGATGGATATGGGTTAATGTAAATCCATCAGGTAAAATCCATACTAAGTTACAATCCTCAGGTAAAAGCAACACAGGCTGAAGTACAATCCCGCATCGGTAAAAGGGTTGTGTTGGTACACGAATGATACAACATGAATACAGTACAGAAATGCTAGCCAATGAGAAGACAGATTACAACAGCCGAAGGCTATTCAGCCAATCACAGACTAGAGTTCGCTCTGATCTGTCATGTGTACTTCCACAGCGCGAGAGCGACACGTGAATTGGTTTTCTGTGAATGGAATCTGTGTTCGTGTTAAACAGGTGAATAATAGTGAAATTGCCTTGGTTCGACTCAGGCCACACTGCACCAAGACGCTCGAGCAGGCTTTTACGCAGCAGCGGTGCGGCCGCGCTGGTCGTGCAAAAAAGCGTCCAGTTTCTTTTTTCTGCGATTCTTCGGCCGCGCTATCGGTGGTTTTTTTGCGATTTGGAGCATAATATTGCGAGAAATCGCGCTCTAGAATCAACACTGTATATGTATACGTACACAAAGTGACAGGCATGCAGATGTAGGCACAAGTGTATCAATGTCAAGTTTTGTTTGGAATACAAATGTAACGGAAAAATACAGAAATTAAGGACAATCATTTACCTGCTGACTCGTCTTTTTTGCATCTTCCTGAAGTCGATTCAGCGCAGACCAGCTGGTGGTTCAGGGCGGCACCCCCTTGTTCCCGTTCCAATGAACGATTTGGTCAAAATCCTGTATGTGTCATCCTCTTTTAAAAAACAAAAACACACAAGATGATAAGTTTAGACCATAATATATGAGCATTTAGTGATTTACTACATGCATAACAGTAACAGAAACACTGATCACCAGCAATTTCAACTATTTAAATTGTTGGATTATAACACTTAGGTGAAATTTGCTTGTCTATAGAAATCATGGACAGAAAATACACGCTGATCTCAAAAGGAAAGTACGTCATCACACTGTAGCAGACGGAAAACAAGCAGGTCACGTGACTGCACAAAAATAACTTTATCTCAACATCTACGACCGCCAGAAAAAAATGACTTAAATATAAACGTACCATAACATCTTGTGTACAAGTAATAATGTTTAATTCATACTTGTTTGTAAAAGAGAAAATTAAATTTGGTATTTCCAACAATAACCCAACACGCTTTGTTTACCTCGCAAGACAGCAACGCTGCTCGCTCAAACGAAACACTTTGAATACAATTGAAGAGCAAATCTAAAAACCTAGCAATGTACAGATCAATCCAAAAATGATATTACATACCGATATTTTCATCTGAAGTCGGTAGATTGGTGAAGTCTGATGATATATCCGCCGAAGCACATGGTACAACTACAGCCTCGCCTTCGTTTGTGCACGCCATTCTCAGAACACGC
The DNA here is from genome assembly GCA_036245525.1 of Semisulcospira habei. Lineage (NCBI taxonomy): Eukaryota > Metazoa > Mollusca > Gastropoda > Semisulcospiridae > Semisulcospira > Semisulcospira habei. The sequence continues at coordinate 166,441,724 of BTPG01000004.1, forward strand.
GTTAGTTCGGACACAGAGGCAGCGTGTGAGCTCTTTTGCTTCGCATGCGGAGTCGAAGTAATGAATAGATACGAAACTTTACAATAATATAGAAAAATGATTGACAATTTTAGGCATATATTTTTCGCTCATGTCTGTTTTGTAGAAGAGTGAGAATATTACCTTGAAACTTATCAACTTGAAATTTAAATACGTTCCCGTGATCGTATGCAAAAATAAATTATACGAAAATGAAGGGCTAGCTCTACACTACCTAACTGGCTAGCTATTTTTAGCCTGTGTCGCTTCGACACGACGCGTGAGGTGATTGAAAAGCCGATGCGTGCTGTGAACAACGCGCGCGCGCTGTTCCGCCGAGGCTATAGTCATGAACAATAGATACGCCAGTAAAACACACATAAAGTACATAAACATGTAAAAATAAGCACAGAAACACACATAAACACAAAGAGTAGACACCATACTACAAGCCCGTATACATTTTATTGATACAGTGTTGATTCTAGGATTTCAGAAAAGTGAGCCCACAGGCTCCCTCTAATCAAGAAAGGGAGCCCCTCAAGGTGTAAAAGGGAGGCCCTCAAATCGCGTTGCACTGCTTACTTTAAAACGACATATATACACACATTCATACATACAGTGGAGTCCGCTTAACACGAATTTCTGGGGACACGGAAAATCACTTCGTGTTAACCGTATTTCGTGTTAACCAATATGGCCTCAAAATTGATCACGGCCCTCAAGGAGAAAGTGTGTAAGATGTGTGCGTGAATGAGTACCAGGTTAAAAGTGCACGACATTATCGTACTTTCTATGCATACCTTCAGCTCGCTAGGAAAACACAAGGAAACGTGAATACAGTACAGAAATGCTAGCCAATGAGAAGACAGATTACAACAGCCGAAGGCTATTCAGCCAATCACAGACTAGAGTTCGCTCTGATCTGTCATGTGTACTTCCACAGCGCGAGAGCGACACGTGAATTGGTTTTCTGTGAATGGAATCTGTGTTCGTGTTAAACAGGTGAATAATAGTGAAATTGCCTTGGCTCGACTCAGGCCACACTGCACCAAGACGCTCGAGCAGGCTTTTACGCAGCAGCGGTGCGGCCGCGCTGGTCGTGCAAAAAAGCGTCCAGTTTCTTTTTTCTGCGATTCTTCGGCCGCGCTATCGGTGTTTTTTTTTTGCGATTTGGAGCATAATATTGCGAGAAATCGCGCAAAACGCGCTCTAGAATCAACACTGTTGATATATGCAGCATATTTTGTTTAACATCGGTGATGGAAAATGGGTGAAATTTAGGTCACGCTTAGTCATGCGAAGAAGGCTTGGAGTACCTAGTAACACTTTAACAGACTCAGATAAACAGACACAAATGTAGCCAAACAGGTAACAGGCTCAGATAAACAGACACAAATGTAGCCAAACAGGTAACAGACTCACAATTAACAGATACTTACAATGTAGCCAATCTAGTATAAAGTAGTAACAGATCAACTACACTTAGCACAGTCTTGTCAGCAAGGTAATGATCCCAGTGTAGTGTAACCCCCTTTGTGCTTGCAACTATCAGCACTGCTAACAATGGTGGCTGCATGCACATAGGGGGGTTGCTAAACAAATCCATTACAGTGAGCATACCTACCTCACCTGTCAGCAGGTGGATGATCTCAAAAGCGTGTTTCACGATGCGGACGGTCATGAGTTTCTTGCCATTGTTGCGTCCGTGCATCATGAGACTGGATGCAAGTCGCTCGACGATGGGGCATTGAGTCTTGCGGAAACGCTTCACCTGGTAACGGCCCGAGGAGTGAGGGAGGTACTTGGCGTACTTCTCCTTTACAGGGATGTAATCCTGAAAGAAAACAGTTTGGCCGTTTGATCCTCGAGTTTCCATTACTGTTTCTATGTGGACAGACCCATCTCCTCAATAAATGCCAAGGGGTTGCATTATTACAGGGGCCAGGCTGATTGTGTGACAGTGTTCAAGGAAGAAAAAGAAATCAAAGTATCACATTCACAAAGTAATAAATAGTGAATTTTAGATAGAAAACAATCCCAGGGAACCCCAACGTTTTCCAAAGTCTGTTCTAGTACTTTACATAGAAATAAATGATAAATGCTGTCAGCATTCCTGGAAAAAAAATGTCAGCTCTCTATCACGTACCATTCTGCCTTACCTGTAAACTGATGTCTCCAATCTGGACTTCATCTGCTGACCATTTTCCAAACAGCTTAATTTCTTGCACTTCGGCCACAACTACTGCCGGCTGATCCCAATTCTCTTCTGCCATCCTGAAATTAGATTAATTGACGCTACCATGATTTACTCTTAGTTTAGCACTTGCACTAGTTACTGGTATCACTAGCTCATGAATGTACTAGCTAGTAGTAGTACTAGTAGTAGCTAGGCATCATGTCAGTGGCAAGCAATAGTGTGAATGTCTGTTATTGTTGTGTCAAGATGTTCCTCTTATTGCTTTCAATATATTTTGCAACATCTGATCTTGTTGTTTTTTTGTGTTTTTGTTGCATAAAGTTGCACTTGCATTATTTGCACCAAACTAAGTAAAAATGGCGACTTGTGATTCAGATTATAAAGCAGACTGCCGAGACCAAAACAAAGCTCAATCGGTTGTTATTTCTGTCAAATTGGCAGACGCGTGAACAATTGGATACTGAAATGCTGTAATCGAAGAATGTTTTATCGTTTGTGACTGTAAAATGTCTAACAGGCATAAAAAAAAATCTTTTCCTCGCTCGCCTCGAACGCTTACTTGGTCACCGACGTTCGGAACCAACGTGAAAGGATATGGCGATATTTTGGGGTTTCCACTTCCGTTGCACGGAGGTCTCCTTATTGGATAGTCTCCCTTGTTTCGTAACGGACGACGCGTGCGTCGTATGACTGGCTATTCCCGTTGTAGTTTTAAGTGAAAAGCTTTTGTCAGTGGTACAATGGGACCCTGCTTACAGTAGATCCTATAAGACGTGCTAGCAAATACAGTTTGTATATCCAAAAGCACAACAGAGAGATTTCGAGCTTTCGCTCGTAGGCGGACTAAGTTTTTAAACGGCCACTCGATTGACTGTCCGCTTTGGTATCACTGACTTCAACACTGACCGATGTAAGATTCTATAAATGTCTATGTCTCTGGATATGATATTTACGACGTGTGTTCGTCTCTGTCCGTTTGCCATGGTGACCTATGGCTGGTCTTCCAGTGACGATAACTCTACCCAGGATGGTTCAGTGCGCTGCTCACGCACCTGTTTTGGTCGTTCGAGCTGCCCGGCGTCCTCTGCCATTGTCCAAAGTTGAAGACTCTTTTCAGGATGGTGTTGCCGTTCACGTGCCTACGTCGGACGTTGCCGCCGCCCCTTCTCTTCCTTCGTCCGGAGAGGTGAACTCCGATGCTTACGGAGAGATTGGTGTTGCCGCCTGCGCATCCACAGTGTTGGACGTTAGACTGAGGCACACCTCCTTCGACTTCCGTTTTACATGACGTTGATGCCACTTGCACTCCGTTGCTTACTGTGATAAAAGACTCTTCTAGTCCTTTGTCTGACGCTGTAACCACTACGCACCTCCACTGCGCCTTCGTCAGTACTACTACACCTCACAGGAATCTAGTACAGTGCATTCCTGAAGATTTAACTCTCAGACACACGATGAAAGAGCTGTCCTCTCCAGAGGTTTAAAGTTTATTCCAAGGCAGCCTACTATAAACAAATACGAACTCATCAGAGATCTGCAGAAATTCTATAGGTCTCTTAGATGGATGGCTGTCCTGGGCCATCGACCGAGAACTCAGAAGGTTGGTGACATCTTCGTTGATCATTTTGACACTCCTGTCCGAAGAGAACCACCTCATGGTAAACTTCCTGAACTCGAATGCTATAAGTTAAGAAGACCATGTCTGACATTGGACAACTCAAATTCAAACCCATTCCTCACTCTAATCTCACAAAATCTGAACTCGACGCTCTCAAGAAGCGACATCGTCATCAAACCAGCCGATAAAGGTGGCGCCGTCGTTGTATGGGACAGAGACCTGTACATCAAAGAGGCCTACAGACAGAGAACCCAGAATGCTTGACGAATGCTCCCTCCAAGCTGATCAAAAGCGCATCTCTAAGACAGTCAAAGAGATGATTCTTAAAGGAGAGCTTCCTTCCACAGCTAATCTCCTCATAAAAAAGCGGCCTAAGCAACCTAACTTTTACCTTCTCCCAAAAATTCACAAACTCAACAATCCCGGCCGCCCCATAGTGTCAGCTTGCAGCTGTCCCACTGAACACATCTCCGAATACCTGGACATCATCTTCCAACCCTTTGTCCAGTCTCTACCTACCTACATTAAAGACACCAACCATGCTCTAGAGATCATAGGCCAAGTCAACCAGAAACAACTTTTCAAACCTGAACTGTTGTTTTCCCTTGATGTCACTTCACTATATACTGTTATACCGCACAATGACGGCCTCAATGCACTTGCATACTTCCTCAACCAAAGAAGTCATAAACAACCTCCTACTCATACACTTCTACGTCTGGCTGAATTGGTTCTCTCTCTTAACAGCTGAGTTTCACCTTTGATGGCGTCACCTTCGCTCAGTGCAGTGGCGTAGCGATGGGCACAAAAATGGGACCCAGCTATGCTTGCCTTTTCATGGGTTTCCTTGAGCAACAGATTCTTCAACAATACACCGGGCCTGTCCCTGAGATGTATAAACGCTACATCGATGACGGTTTAGGAGCTACACACATGACCCAAGCTGCACTTTTAGACTTCATTCACTTCGTGCAGGACTTCCACCCATCCATCAAGTTCACATACACTATGATATCAGCTACTTCAGTCGACTTTCTGGACATGAACATCAGGATTGACTGCGGAATGTTGAAAACTTCAATACATTACAAACCTACCGACTCACATTCCTACCTCGACTACCGATCTTCTCACAACCCCAAAACTAAAAACAGCATCCCTTATTCCCAGTTTCTTCGGCTAAAAAGAATATGTTCCGAAGATTCAGATTTTGATGTTCAGTCCAAAGAAATGGCTGGATTTTTCATCGACAGACATTACCCACATACTGTTGTTCAAGGATCTCTCCAAACGGTTCAAAAACTTAGTCGCGCGAGTACACTGCAGACTAAACCTACCGCTGATAGTGACAGGCCTATCGTAACCATGATCTACCATCCCCACACCAATCCGGTTCGTAAAATCCTTCTTTCTAACTGGGGTCTTTTGTCATCCAGTCAAGAATCTGCTGCTATCTTTTCTGAACCTCCGTTGGTAGCTTTCAAGAGGGATACTAATTTGCGGGACATGCTTGTTCGCTCTACTCTCAAGCGGCCTCGTCATACCACCAGACCCTCCGGCTCCACTCCGTGCAATGTTCCTAATTGCAAGACGTGTCCTTTTATTTGCCCTTCCACCGTGGTGAATGGTCCACGTTACAAATTCAACATAGACAGATACTTCACGTGTCAAACCACCAACGTGATTTATGTCATCTCCCGTGTGAAATGCGGCCAACTCTATGTTGGAGAGACGGAAAGAACCATCAACGACCGTTTCAAAGAACATCTTCAGTCTGTCAAGTACCAATACAACAGACCGGTCGGACGACATTTCAATCAGGCCGACCACTCCGTCTCGGACATTCGGGTTAAAGGCCTCTGGCTTATGCAAGCCAGTAATGTCTGGGCCAGGAAAGACCGTGAAAAATTTCTGATTAATAAACTGGGCACTGTGGCGCCACTCGGGATGAATATGAAAGATTAACATTTTTTACCTTGCTTGTGTCTGCTAACTGTACCTTTAAGTCACTGTTTTACTACTCACTAACCAGATAGGTGAGGTTGGCGCTGGTTGGTTTGTACATTTCCCTTGGGGACTTTCTCAGCGCTGGCCGAACGTTTAGTTGGATCCCTTGCCCTTCCCTGTCGGGCGCCCGGTCTCCTGCTCACGGAGTGATACGCGGTTTTGGGGCGGGGCGATCGTGTGCATCCCTTGTGGATGTATGTGGTCTTGTTGCGTGCCTGTGTGCTTTTCTGTGGGCTGGTGGGTGCCTGTTGGGTGGGGCTGGTGGCTCTGGCTGGTTGTCTTCCGCCCCCACCCCAACCTTTCCCCCCCCCCCTCTCTCTCTCTCTTTACCTCTCTCCCTCTTTCTTTCCCCCCCCCCCCCTACCCCCTTTAACACTTCTCTCTAGCCCTCTTTCTCTCTTTACGCTTTTTCCTTTTCCCTTCTTCCCCTTCCTCTTCCCCCCCCCCCTCCCCTCCCCCCCCCCCCCCCCCCCCCGCCGCTCTCTCTCTCCCCCCCTCCCTTATTTTTTGAGTTACCCTTGAAGACGGTTTCACAACTACCTACTCTCCACTTATACCTATATTCTCTTACTGAATTTGATTATTTGCTTTGTTTCAATGACTTATTACTTGTTGTGTACCGTGCTAAATGCTGGGTTTTTTTTTTTCCCGGGGTCCTCCCGTTTTTCCCCGAGGTAGTCCTCAACTTGAAGGTGATATAAAGTTTGCCTTTGGGTTGGTGTTTAGCAGGCTTTGTGTATTAGACACTCAGCCTACTTCGTGCCCAAGGGTAATCCCCGTTCGTTCTCTCTCTCTCTCTCTTTCTCTGGCCTCATCTACACGCCTTTTCTTTCGCTCGCTCCTGCACGTGCTTGCACTTACTCTTGTCTCTCGTGTTCAGGTTCTTTCCGAGTCTCTCTCTTACGATTTTTCGTTGACGTCATTATTACTTTTTCCGCACTTTTGTTCTTCCTTTTCTTTATTTTACGTCACCTCCTTCAGTTGCCACATTCCTTCTGCCAATGAAGATAAGTAGCGGCTAATCTCTCTGTTTGTTTGTTTGTCTATTTTGACAAAGGGTATTTACCCGAAATATTAATAAATTGTGTTGTACCCTTTTTTTCTAAGCGTGTTTCTTTCTCCGTTGGGTACTTCTATGGCTGGTGCGTGACTGTTCCGTGTTTATGTACAGTGTGCGAGGGAATAACTTGTTGGGTTCAGTTCGCGTCGCGGCTCTGTCCCAGGCCCGGATCCAGAGAGGGGGGGGGTCCATGCTGCCCCCCCCCCCCCCCGACCCCAAATTTGTTAAAATGCTATAACAAAGTGCCTTTTTGAGGGTGTTTGGCCCTCAAACCCCCCCCCCCCCCCCCCCCCGGTTTATATTTTGGCGAACGGATGAGCGGACAGCCTGCTCCCCCCCCCCCCACCAACCCGTCATTTGATATTTGTAGAAACGGCTAAGCCTCTGGAAGCAAAGACTAGTACATTTCCCCCCTGACCCCTTCGTAGATTGATTTTTTGGCGCCTGGAAGCGGTCGCGGCCTACCCCCCCCCCCCCCCCCCACCTTTTGAGGATTTCACTCTGCACAGCCACATCACTAATTAAGTAAACTGTATGAGTATGACTGAAGTCAGTTAGTTATCGGCAAAGGCTCTCTTAGCCACCCCTTGAATAAAGTATTTATCCAAGTTTCAAGCGTGTGCATTAATATCGGAGACACTGATGATTCTCTTGTTTAATACATACATATTCACACACACACACACACTGACACAGTCGCGCACAAACGGCGCTTTGCGCCAAATGTACGTTCAGCAGCGAGGTTAGCGTAACTAGACATGAGTTGACATAAGGTTTTTATCTTGTTACTTCAGTTCAGTGTCAGAGGTTTAGCCTGCCCGCCTTTGACATCCATGGACAGGCTATTGAACATTCGCCCCACCGCGACCCGGCCATCCTAAAAAGTCCCTTCTGTAAATAGAAGGAACTTTAAAAACGAACAAAAAACTGCATCTTAGTCAAAAGTCCAGCCTTTATTTATTCGCATAATAGGTATTTATGGTCGAGAAAGTATTTCCAAAGTATACAGAAAAATAATCCACCATTCATACCCACACTTTGTGAAATACCATTCACATGAAAACATATATACAAATTGCAAGTATATACTGACGAGTAAAAGGAATGCGACACTATTAAGTGCTTCCAATGATTAGGAATAATGTCGAATTTCTTTGTTCGTCAGTATATGTGCACGCCATTCTGTCACCTTTGCAGGTTACAGTATGCATAGTGTACATTGAGCACGTTAAACACAAGCATTGAAACAAAGCGCACGCATACACCCTTACAACAATGCTCCGTGTCAAGTCAAGTTAACCCATTGAGCCCCGACGCCCCGCAACACGAGATGGACCGACCATGATAATTTAAGGGTAGTGCCAGATGAGCTTGGCGCCTTCAGGCGCCAAGCTAATCTGGCACTACCCTTGAATTATCATGGTCGATCCATCTGTAACTGGTACCTAGTTGTTTGGCGACACCTCCAAATTTAGGCAATGGGGCTAAATGGGTTAACACAGTGGACTCGTGCCGCGTATGCGGGTGAGGCGTATCTCTAATGACTTAACCCTTTGACTGTCGGTAGCGATTTTTGTCGACGTGATTCCTGCACTGAGGAATAGTCATGGCGTCACAAAAACTCGCGTTACCGAAGTGTGAAAACGCACCGCCGTGTACTTGCGCTCACACCTCTCCACCTGAACACAGTGCGGCGCCACATCACGCGTGCCATCAAACCGAACCCGGCCTTTACTGTCGGGGGAAAGCGCCAACTTGACCCAGGTGAGAGAGACACGGACCCTCCTGGGTGCACACAGACGCGGGAGCTGATGAGTGTCCTTGCGTCAGTTTTCCCGGCTTCATGAGTGTCCTTGCGTCTTGCCGGCTTATTTCTATTGATCTCCGCGTTCCTTGGACGGAGAGGGTTGCCCGGACTGTAGGTGAATTTGCACCGTTTCCTCTATGATACATGATTTATGTACGCATGCAGTGAAGGGGTTATACATCAGGACCTGTACTGAGCGACCACCCTTCAGAGAGATCGTCTGACATTAAAGACCCGGCATCAATTAGGTGATTGCAGCATCCGAAATGGTGGTCTTTAATGACAGGTGACAGTGTTTGCCCTTGAACACTTCTCTTGAGAGGGCGCCTGTCTCAAGACCGTTTTTTTTCCTTGCGATGCGAGTCGGGGGGGGGGGGGGGGGGGGGGGGGACTGAAAGCAGCTTGTACTGTACACGAAGAACTATATGGCACTGTTGTGTGTAATGGCCCACATGGATATCTACAGGAATCACCTCGACACAAAGCACTACCGACAGCCAACTTACTTACTTACTTACGCCTGTCACCCCTACCCGGGTATAGGCCGTCGACGAGAGACCTCCAGCAACTCCTGTCCTGTGCCGCTTCTCCTTCGATTCTACTCCAGGTGGTTCCCAGTCTCTTGATGTCTGCTTGGAGGTCTCGACGCCAGGAGTTTCTCGGCCTACCTCTTTTCCTCTTTCCCTGGGGGTTCCATGACAATGCCTGCCTAGTGATACTGACCGACAGCCAAAGGGTTACATTATGATCCGCGCTGTCAGTATCCCCCCCCCCCCCCCCCATACCATGAGCACTCGCATACTGTCAACAGCTTTTGACACCCAAAAAGGGAAGACAATCAACAGCAGCAAGCTACAACAAAACACAGGTGTAAACTACAAGAATCACCCCATTTGCACCAAGTCCTCGGGAGGATGTCAGCCTTAGCTGGCCAGCACGCGAAAGCGCCTAGTACCTGCGCGTCCACGGGTCCGCAGTACAAATTAGTTACGCCGACGAGTGTGCGCATGCCAGCTTCGGCCGAGTTCCGCCGACGAGTGTGCGCATGCCAGCTACGGCCGAGTTCCGCCGACGAGTGCGCATGCCAGTTACGGTCGACTTCCGCCCGAGGACCTCTTGTTTAACCCCTGTACTGCCGAGAAGAAAGCGAGCACGATCCAACTACAAGATACATAGATCCTCATCTGCCCCGGCAGTCGCGGGGCTTCATGAGGATCCATGTGTGTTGTTGAGACCAATTATTGGTATCCATGTTTCTCAGTTAGAGTTTGTGGCTTTCGGTCGTTGAATTCAGTAACTCATTCTACCCCAGACACACCACAGCAAGATCTGGATCGACCATGATAGTTCAAGGGTGATGCCAGAATAGCTTGGCGCTCTGGCATCACCCTTCAACTATCATGGTCGATCTGTGTCCTGCACTGCGCTTCAGTCTTCAGAGGACGACGGCAACATCTGGGGATTTAGGCCTTGCGGTACAAGGAGTTAACCAAGAGTTGACAAAAAAAAAAAAAAAAAAAAAAAAAAAAAAAAAAAAAAAAAAACATGCGGCGTGCACTGGCAGGGAAGGGGTTAAGGAACAAGCACAAGAAGAAGAACAAAGCCAGAATTGAAAGCAACGATGCCCATAGGGTGGACATGTGCGGTTCGCTGTATTAAGTGATTACGTTTTGCAGACAAAAACTCTAAATGCAAAATACTGTTATTTAATACTGATGATAATTGTTATCTTGCGGGTTACAGGGCAATGGTATGCTCTATACGTGTTCAGGACACACGCACTCACGCACGCTCACACACACGCACGCACGCACGCATACACACACATGCAAACGCGTGCAGCTGACAGGAGCTGAAGCGATACAGTATGACGGAGGAAGATACCTACCAATGCGGCCTGTACACTTTGGCAATTAAATACATGTATTTATAGTTATTGCAATAATGAGTTGACGAATGAGCACTTGGGAAATTAGCACCAGAGTAGTTTTCACCATAGTTATTATTATTTTTTTTTATTATTAAATCGCAAACTTCATGTCACATTAACCCTTTGGCTGCCGGTAGCGCTTTGTGTCGTGAGGATTCCTGCAGGACAAAACACGCTATTAGCAGCCAAAAGGTTAACAGAGGTGACCGACATTCCTAACTTTTGGGAAGTCGTCCTCGCAGAAAGGTTCTACAAAGTCCAGTCCAGGGGACAGACTGACAGCTTGAACGCTAGGGTTCACACAAGAATGCCTGAGCAGCTTAGCGCCTAGAGCAGCCAAACTATTCCGGCCCTGCCTATGAACTACTCTAGTGTTCAAAACCACCCTCGGATAGTCATGGGCAGGTTCCCCCGACCTGTCACAGATATGCCTAGTCTACAGAGTACATCTCCAAACTTCACCACTGATTTCCACCCGACGACTTATTGTATTCAATGATCATGTCATGATTTGTTCCTGATAGTGTCGGAGACCCGCGTGAACAGACCAGCCCCTCTTTGTGAAGAGACAGACCAGCCCCTCTTTGTGAAGAGACCAGCCTCTCTTTGTGAACAGACCAGCCTCTCTTTGTGAACAGACCAGCCTCTCTTTGTGAACAGACCAGCCTCTCTTTGTCAATAGACCAGCCTCTCTTTTGACGGTTGGGGGGAGGGGAGGAGGCGGGGGTAGGGGGGGGGGGTTGACGTTGAATCTGAAATGATTTCAAAAACACAGTGTGCGTCCACTGGCAGGGAATGTGTTAACTGTCTGTCCCCTTCCTGTCATGGCGTGTCAACCATGGGCCACAGTGGCGCGAACACAGCACATCAAGTCACGTCACCACGGGCCACAGTGGCGCGAACACAGCACATCAAGTCACGTCAGTACGGGCCACAGTGGCGCAAACACAGCACATCAAGTCACGTCACCACGGGCCACAGTGGCGCGAACACAGCACATCAAGTCACGTCAGTACGGGTAGAAACACTGAATCCTGTCTCGTCAACTGACACCTAACTTCAAGCCACGTTCCTCAAACTTCCCGCTCGGGCGTAGCTAAACAAGTTCAACGTCAGCCAGAGGAGCTTTTGCTGAACTGGGCGTGATCTGTTTCCTCACGCCGCTGTTTCATTGGCTGCAGACAGTTCCAGCCACTATCGCCATGCGCTGGGGGCGGGGAGGAGGGCAGGAGGGGAGGGGACGTTGTGGGGCAGGAAGCGGGAACAACACTTCGCGTCGACCTAAGCACCTTATCCTCCCCAGAAGTCATTTTCCTAGTACGCAAAAGATTCTAAGGCAGACGTCGGTCGCACTGCCTTGCGGGCCGACGTCTGCCCGAGGACCTTGACTTTCAGTGTCTCCCTCCCTTACACCTCCGTCCCATCGTCCCCCGGGGGCTCCAGCCTCTCTGACAGGACCATCAGTAGTTTCTCGAACTTGCTCAGCCGCTCCCCGCGCGGGGCCCCAGACCCTTTCGCGCCCCACATGAGCCTCAGGTGGAACTCTGTCCTACACGAGTCATCCAACTCGCCGTCGATCTTGACCTCCGAGGTCACGGACTTGCCCGCCACCCTGTATACGTGGCTCTGCGACGCCACGACCCTCGCCACGTCCAGGTGGGCCAGGAAGAAATCCAGGCCGAAGGTCGCGGGGTCGGCGGCCTCCCAGGGCAGTAGGGATGATATGGTGTCAAGGTCAAGGTCACGCTGGAGGAGGTGCACGACGGGGAAGACATTGGGAATGCTGATGTTCTGGAGGGGCAGCATGCCGTTGGCTTCGTTGAGAGATTTGTACAGCGGGCGGAGCTTGGTGTCGAAGAGGTAGGCGCTGGTCGTGTGGTTCTGACGCAATATCAGCCACGTGTCACGCAGTCTCTGTACCTGCAACACACACGTCACAGCATGAGTAGCAATGGAGGTTTGAGCGAAGTAGGCACAAACGGTGGATTAAAAGTGGATTCATATCGCACGGTTGTTCCAGCTTTTAACTCCTTTGGCTGTCGGTAGTGGCTTTTGTTGAGGTGATTCCAGCAGGAATAACAACATCCTGACGTTCTACAGGAATAACAACATCCTGACGTCCTGCAGGAATCACCTCGACAAAAGCCGCTACCGACAGCCAAAATATGACACCAAGCTGACCACCTAGCTGAGGTGAGGTGATGCATGTTACAACGTACCTGAGGTGAGGTATGCATGTTACAACGTACCTGAGGTGAGGTGATGCGTCTCACAACGTACCTGAGGTGAGGTGATGCATGTTACAACGTACCTGAGGTGAGGTGAGAGACTGCATAGTGGAAGCGAAGGCAAAGACGTTGCCCATGGTAACCCGCAGTTCCCCTGCCACCTGTATCCACTGGCTCAACATCCGGGCACGCTCTGTCGGGGCGTTACACGTCATCAGTGACGTCATGACGAACAGCCGCTGGCACGTGTACCTGGAAGTATTGGCAATACAGTCCACTTGGCTCATGATAAGGTTGGAAGTACTGGCAATACAGTCCACTTGGCTCATGATAAGGTTGGAAGTATTGGCAATACAGTCCACTTGGCTCATAATAAGGTTGGAAGTATTGGCAATACAGTCCACTTGGCTCATATTAAGGTTAGAAGTATTGGCAATACAGTCCACTTGTCTCATGATAAGGTTGGAAGTATTGGCAATACAGTCTACTTGGCTCATGATAAGGTTGGAAGTTTAGGCAATACAGTCCACTTGGCTCATGATAAGGTTGGAAGTATTGGCAATACAGTCCACTTGGCTCATGATAAGGTTGGAAGTATTGGCAATACAGTCCACTTGGCTCATGATAAGGTTGGAAGTATTGGCAATACAGTCCACTTGGTTCATAATAAGGTTGGAAGTATTGGCAATACAGTCCACTTGGCTCATATTAAGGTTAGAAGTATTGGCAATACAGTCCACTTGGCTCATGATAAGGTTGGAAGTATTGGCAATACAGTCTACTTGGCTCATGATAAGGTTGGAAGTTTAGGCAATACAGTCCACTTGGCTCATATTAAGGTTAGAAGTATTGGCAATACAGTCCACTTGGCTCATGATAAGGTTGGAAGTATTGGCAATACAGTCCACTTGGCTCATAATAAGGTTGGAAGTATTGGCAATACAGTCTACTTGGCTCATGATAAGGTTGGAAGTTTAGGCAATACAGTCCACTTGGCTCATAATAAGGTTGGAAGTATTGGCAATACAGTCCACTTGGCTCATAATAAGGTTGGAAGTATTGGCAATACAGTCCACTTGGCTCATATTAAGGTTAGAAGTATTGGCAATACAGTCCACCTGGCTCATATTAAGGTTGGAAGTATTGGCAATACAGTCTACTTGGATCATGATAAGGTTGGAAGTACTGGCAATACAGTCCACTTGGCTCATAATAAGGTTGGAAGTATTGGCAATACAGTCCACTTTGCTAATAATTTGGTTGGAAGTATTGGCAATGCAGTCCACCTGGCTCATATTAAGGTTGGAAGTATTGGCAATACAGTCCACTTGGCTTGGATATAACAAAAAAGACATTTGGGTCCCCAGGCAACTGTTCACATCAGTTGACTGTATTTTGGTTACTGGGCAAGCTGAGGAGTTATTCATCGTGTCAGACATTATAATATTTCTCAAAAGGTCCTTTCTATAGAGGTATAACATTAACCTTAACACCTTAACATTTAAAAAAAAAACCCAAAACAAACAAAAAAACCAAAAAAACCCAAAACAGGCCAACTGCAAAAGGCAAATTACACGTAGCAAGGGGAATAACTCTGCGCTGGCGAGGTCATTTGCCACTTCCTATCGCCAACCCACGGAAAAATACATAGCTAAATAGCAAGACGGATATATGGGCCAAAATCCCTTGAGCAATTCCCCTTGGTATGTATACTATCTGTACCAGCACTAGCCTCCCCTGTTTGGTTTGTGAGTGCTAAAGGCATAGTCGGCCCTACTGAGTCCCAGCCGCCATTGTCGAGGCGCATGAGGATCCACGCCTCTCGCTGGCTCAGTTCATATCATGTGCCTCAGGCACATAAGGTTAAAGCCACTATTGTTTTAAGGAACACAGGCACAACCCAATGCGCAAAGGCGACATCGGCCCGATGGCCTTTGCGCATTGGGAAGCCACCGACAGTGAAGTGGTTAATGTGCATTGTGACAAATGGCCCAGTGATCCGGTAAAACCAACCCAGAAACACAAGTGACCGCCCCCCCCCCTCCCCCCTCCCAAACAAAACACCGACAAATTTTACAATAGCCCATTCCGCCCATACATACATACAGCAAGTCATGGATCGACCATGATAGTTCAAGGGTGGTGCCAGAAAATCTTGGCGCCAATAGGCGCCAAGCTATTCTGGCACCACCCTTGAACTATCATGGTCGATATGTCGTTTGAATTACAATGTAATCTGTGGAGATATTCACTTGATGTACACTGCGGAAAGTAATGTTACCTCTCAATGATGTCCTCTCTCAGTTGCTCCCCCTGCGGCAAGGTGCATAACTCCAGCCCTGAGGTCACCGCCACCCCGTAATCATCCTCCTCCGTGACCCTCAACACCTCAAGGTCAACCCGGGTCACGTGGCCGGCAATCGTCCTTGGGGTGCTGGACAGCAGCAGGGTCTTGACCTTCATGACGGCGGAGGGCTCGAGCAGCCTGTTCTCCGCGGGCAAGAGAGTGGAGGTAAATTTGGTCAGGTTGATCCGGGAGCCCAGATTGTGACCAGGCATCGTGATCTGCCGGTGTCGTCTGCACAACATGTTGTAGCTGTTGTCCAGGGTATCGTCCATGATACTGGTTTTGAGAGGCGTTTCGACACAGTCAAGTTTATCTGCCTGCGTGTCGGAAAGAAGCCTAGTCCTCACCTGATGCTTGATCTGCTTGGGTTTACTGGGCAGCGTGTGGTAGCTTTTGTTGATGTTGAAATTCTTGTCGTAGATCTGACTCTCACGGCTTTCCTGGAAAGAGTGGCTCTTGGTCACCGTGGGGCTGTGGGGAGTTGTGAGTTCGGATCCCGTGCCTTGTCTTTCCGAGTCGACCCAGCTCGGAGGCCCTGACAACTGCCCGACGTCCGTGTAATCTCTGCCGTCGTCTTGGTAGAGTTCTTTGTTTCTGACGGAGATCATCGGGCGCTGTTTGTACTTGATGGATGGCACGCGGCTGGGTTTGGGGGGTGGCGGACGGCTCAGGTTGCTCTCGGAGCTTGCTGGAGTCATACGCACGGGAGTGTTTACGTTCACCCCTATGCTTGGAGGAACACCGGCGACTGCTTGCACAAGGGGGTTACCATTGTTCATCAACGCCGGCGCGCTGCCCGCTCGCTGGTGACTCACCACTAGTTGTGGCGATGGTGACGGTGATCGATTTGGCCCCGAGTACCCGGGACCCCCAGGGGGTATGATGTTGATCACCGGCAGACTTCCGAATCGCTCCAACGATGGTGATCTACTCCGCTCCATCTCGGAATCGTCAACAGACAAAAGCGGCTGGCTGCCGGTTCGTTTAGGCCCGCGGCGGTTTAGCATAGGACTGGCTTTGGGACTAGTGTCGGGGCTGGCGAAGGGGGAGGGTTTGGGGCTCTGGCTCGGGGTATAGTACCCGCCGCTGTCCAAACTGTGCAAAGATCCGTACTTGGAGTCGTAGTAGCTCAGTGGCATGGACCTCGACACCGGGTTCCTCAACACAGCCCCTGAGGCCAACGTCACCGGCTTCTGGCGAGTCAGATAGAAGTGAATCAGCTCCTGGATACTGGCGAAAGACTCGTCCTCAAACTGGTAGGAGATGCTGGGTAGACTCCCAGGCGCGCAGTCACTGACAAGAGCGTTCACCATGAAGTGCAAGGGCACACCTCGCCACGAGCACGACAACACGAAGTCTCCAGGCTTGGAGATGCTGTCCCGGACCAAGAAGTCTCCGTTGTTGACAAGAAGGAACTCGGTGCGCTGGCGGGAGACGTTACCATGGTACCAGGCACGTGACTTGAGCTCGGAGGGGTCGGCGCTCAGCTCCCTCTGTAGGTCCTGCTGGAGTTTTTCAGGGGAGGCAAGCACGGCAGGCAGGTCCTGGAAGGGTATTGGCCCTGTCGGCGAGGTTCTAAAAGAAAGAGTAATGTTCAGTCGATATAACTCCACGAAGGTGAAGGGGTCAGCTGCATGAGTCAGCTTACATCCTGAGCAAGCTACTAAAGCAATGTGCTCCTAGCGCCAGTTGCATATGTGAGCTTAGTCCTGCGCAAGCCACTCAGCAAGGTGAGTGTTGTGGTGCTATAGCGGGGTGAGTGTTGTGGCGCTATAGCGGGGTGAGTGTTGTGGCGCTATAGCGGGGTGAGTGTTGTGGCGCTATAGCTATAGCGGGGTTAGTGTTGTGGTGCTATAGCGGGGTGAGTGTTGTGGCGCTATAGCGGGGTGAGTGGTGGGGTGCTACAGCGGGGTGAGTGGTGGGGTGCTACAGCGGGGTGAGTGTTGTGGCGCTATAGCGGGTTTAATGTTGTGGCGCTATAGCGGGGTGAGCGTTGTGGCGCTATAGCGGGTTGAGTGTTCTGACGCTATACCGTGGTGAGTGTTGTGACCCTGTGGCGGGGTGAGTGTTCTGGCGCTATAGCGGGGTGAGTGTAGTGGCGCTATGGCGGGGTTAGTGTTGTGGCGCTATAGCGGTGTTAGTGTTGTGGCGCTATAGCGGGGTGAGTGTTGTGGCGCTATAGCGGGGTTAGTGTTGTGGCACTATAGCGGGGTGAGTGGTGTGGTGCTACAGCGGGGTGAGGGTTGTGGCGCTATAGCGGGCTTAATGTTGTGGCGCTATAGCGGGGTGAGTGTTGTGGCGCTATATTACACTCACCCCGCTATAGCGCCTATTACAGATTTCCAAAACAATCCGGAACATTACACAACTCAACCAATCAGAAAAGAAAACGTAACCAAAACTCATTAAAATTCATTAAAAAGAACACTCTAGATCTGTCTACAATCTTCCACTAACTACTAGGCGCATTACGTAAATGTTGCAAAATGTAGCAAACATGTGTACTACAAAACTTTGACGTCATATTGGAGGCCTTACTCGCAACAATGTAGCAAAATATGCAACATTCTAGCTACACAACAAAAATCTATCACAATTATCTATGCAAAAGAAAATGAATCAGACTAAATGGTACGTGATTCTCATGCAAAACAACTCAACTGAAAACCGGACCTTTTCCTTTGATCAACACACACATGCCCTACAAAGAATAACACAACCACACACGTAATGTGCATGCTCCGGGAGTGAATGTGTTAAGCCACATAGTCACATACAACCTACATTACATAACAACCTACAGTTACCTACACCCTCATTGCATCATCACATAACAACCTACAGTTACCCACACCCTCATTGCATCATCACATAACAACCTACAGTTACCTACACCCTCATTGCATCATCACATAACCTACAGTTACCTACACCCTCATTGCATCATCACATAACAACCTACAGTTACCCACACCCTCATTGCATCATCACATAACAACCTACAGTTACCTACACCCTACATTATTCATCAATAATTTGTCCTTGGAGTGTATGATTCTAGACACGATGTATGATGTCTTTCAGATCGCCTAGATCCCCTCCACCCCCTACCCCCCCTTCCGGTCCTAATTTATTTTATAATTTAGTTGGCTTAGCCGCTACCCTCTGGAGATCATGGAGATGGCGTACAACTACATTCCCTGTTCAGGCCTCAGTGACCTCTGACCTGCATCGCTGAAACTGTGACATGTATGGATCAGAGGCGTCTTGCAAGACCCAACTATCAAACATTCAGCATGAGGAGAGTGAAGTTTACCCCACAATAAATAGTTGTCACTGTTCCTGAGGGCGAATCCGGGTATATTAAGCTGGTTTAAAAATAGGTCGTGTTCCGGAGGGCAGCGGCTAAAGCATTTTCTCAAGACTAAAGAAAAATAAAAATAAAAATAATTTTGAATCAGGGTTGGTAATCATCTTTTCTTCTTAACAGTTGTCTTGAAATAACCCGCGATCAAAAGTTATTTGCCCAAAAACACGAGACAAGCTTTGCTCACACGCACTATACACTTCTATTGAAAAGTCGGACGCTCAGTCACATCTCATTTGAATAGAAGTAGAAGTGTACTTGTGGCGTCCGTCCACTCCTGTCTGGGGAGTACACACGCTAACTGTACTGTATGCGTGACGTCCCCCCCCCCCACATCCCTCCCCTCCCCCCCCCCCCGTCCCTCCCCCCCCCCATCCCTCCCCTCCCCCCCCCCCCCACACCACTACCCCAAGCCGATTTCCAGTCTTTAGCACGTAACTGTAACGCCATGACTCACGAACTAGAGATATTGCTCAAGTTCTTGTGCCGGCTAACTTACGGTGATCGGGGATTCTGTAAGGAGAAGACGCCGCTTCCGGTTGGTTTTCCTGCAAACACAAAGACCTCTGTGTCAAGTTCTGGTATGCCCATGTCCGCGACATGAGCGCTGAAGTCAGCAGCCGGAATGTAGCGAAATCACTCGGTGACTATATAATCAACCAACCAACCAACCCACCCGCCGGCACCCACCGACAACAAAATTAACACTGTAGACATGCAAACGGACAGACTTGCGGACAGACAGACAGCGTTGCTGACAGGCCACGGAACACAGTGCCGTTTCCATACTGTCCAGTCTCTTAGCCATAGTCAGTCCCAGGCATCCCCTAATATTTCAATCCCCTAAAAAACACTACTGCCCACCAGCTGCACATTTGCCATGCACAAAATAACAATAAAAACAGCGCATGACCCGTCTCATTTCTTGGTTATGAACCTGATTCCTTACCAACCCTACACCCAAGCACAGCTGAAATCAGCGTGCCCCTCAAATCACTACGTCAACGGCAACTCAACATAGGCCCACAATTGTCCACTGGATAAGCTCAGGATGGTATGAACCAAAGCACCAAACATGTCTCCTCTCATCCAACCAGCAAATTCCAACATTCAGCCCTACTACAAATTTTCAAACAAGGCAACAATCAATTTTTAAAAACACCGGTCCTTGCACTGCTTCAACTGGCCCAAATTTGACTATGTAATGTGACCTGAAAACAGTCCGCTGTAAGTTCCCAATGCGCAAAAGGCCATCGGGCCGACATCGGCCGCTGTTGGCCCGCGCACGGCCGTGCGCGGGCCAACGGCGGCCGACGTCGGCCCGATGGCCTTTGCGCACAGGGTTATTCAGCCCCACTGTTTACTGTGAACCCGGACCTTACAGACGGCCACAAACCCCAGACCACCATACGCTTTAACGTCTTTGCCATCCAGGGGGAAAAAGGACGGGCTTGTTCCATAGCATGTCCGTTGAAAGGTCCTGGTAAATCAAAGTGCCACAGTTGCAGTGCGCCTGAATTGATCAGTGTTCAGGTCGCACTCCATAGGAAATAGATTTCTCTGTCCCCCATAAAGCCGCCCGTCAGGGCCGTCTATTATCACTTCGGTGCCGTGGACGTTAAGCCCCGAACTAACCAACCTGTTTGCCTGCCAGTGGACGCAGTCGCTGTTTTTGATATCGCCGTCACTATGAACTCCGTATTGATATCGTCGTCACTATGAACTCCGTATTGATATCGCCGTCACTATGAACTCCGTATCGACAGCCGGCCACGAAACATGCATACAAAGCGGTTGCAGCAAGATTCAAGATAATTATTGTTCCAAAAGGGTTAATGTTGTTACTGCAGGGGCTCATGAGGAGCTACACTTCTTGCAGCAGTGGGTCTTGTTCAACGTTTCGCGATAGTGAAGGGGTGAAACCAGATGTGCATGTTTTGCACTGCAGTCATACAAACAACGCATTTTTTGTTCGTTCCCTCCCTCCCTCCCCCTCCCTCCCACCCACTCACTCCCTCCCCCTCACACCCACTCACTCCCTCCTTCACCCCTTCCTCCCTCCCACCCACCCACCCCCTCACCCTCCCTCCCACTCACTCACTCACTTACTTTCATTCATTCATTCATTCATTCATTCATTCATTCATTCATTCATTCATTCATTTCTAGTGTGTTTGAGATAGGGTGGCAGAAATTCCATTCTATGACTAATAGCGCGTTTAAAATTGAACCTGATGTGCCTGTACCTTTTTCGTATTTTTCTCTCAGTATCCTGAGGCTGGAGACGATCTTGGCTCTGTGTGCGCTGTTCTTGAGACCAAGGTCACGGATCTCCGCTTCTGACGCGTACAGCAGATCCTGGAACAGAGGCGCCCAGCTTTAACACATTCTACACCAGGACCGACATCCCCCAATGTTAAAGTTGCCCTCTGAAGGACTGTATTACAATTCTAGAGACAGATCGAGCATGATAGTTCAAGGGTCGTGCCAGAATAGCTTGGCGCCTATGGCAACTATCATACTCGATCCATGTCTTGCCGTGGTGTGTCGGCGCTGAATGAGTTAAAGCTTACAAACAAACAAACAGACAGACAAACAAACAAACACACGATAATAATATTATATATTAAACAAACAAACAAACAAACAAACAAACGACAAACATATTCTTATATTTTTCAACCCCTTGAGTGGCCAGAAGCCGTGACCACAACTTAACCAGCCAGCAGAGACGTAACTGTTGGTGAGCCGCAGCATTCACACCGCTAAATCGTCCCCAGCACTCACTTGACCATCCAACTGATACATGTGTAATTAATCAGTCTAGAGCGGACCTTTAGATTCT
This sequence comes from Semisulcospira habei, assembly GCA_036245525.1. Taxonomy (NCBI): domain Eukaryota; kingdom Metazoa; phylum Mollusca; class Gastropoda; family Semisulcospiridae; genus Semisulcospira; species Semisulcospira habei. Next base: position 166,463,151 of record BTPG01000004.1, read on the forward strand.
TGGCTTCGCTAACACACAAGGCTTTCGCCCGCACTGGACAGGCCAGGAATTTGTGTTTGCTGGTGGCAAACTATATAATAATAATAATAATAATAATAATGTTAAAAAAATAATAAAGAGCATTAATATCGCGCTAATCCCCAGGAGCAGCGGGCTCTAACCGCCGGAGTGCAAAGGCCGCCGCGCCTTAAGAAGCGCGTTATCTACTGCATGCTATGACTGCAAAAGGCAACGAGCCCGAGGGACACGGTACGGGACAGAGCCGGCAAAGCGTGAGGTACTTGTTGGTCCTACACTGTCAAGCTAGAGAAACGCATATGTCACACATTCAACTTAACGACAAGTATGACGCAGTCCATAAAAGCGATCAATAAAAAGGGTCACACAAACCCGTCGTCTACACACTACTAAACAGCGTATAAATCCAACACGCAAAGACCGAGCAGGCAGGCAGGCCACTGTATATACACACACTAGGTCGGCCGGTCCGTCTGCTGCGTTGTGAAATAGCAACACAAATAGTCAACACAAGCAGACTCTGTGAACAGACTGTCACATCACATGCCGAACTTGTGACAGAAACGGCAGTCATCTACATAAGGCCTCAGTCTACATAAGCCTCAGCAGCCTGGGACTCGGGAGAACTAACACGACGTCAAGCGGCAGTTTACGTCTGTGTCACTTGCTGAGCGGGGAGGCGAGCGTGGTTCAAACTATAGCGCACAGCAGGAAGCAGTGACGACTCCTTATTCAAGCCGGCATGTGCATCCTGCTTCTCAGATACACGGTTATCACAGTCATGCTGACAGGACAGCTGCTTCCCCACCCCCACCCCCAGTAAAAACGTAGGGGGGGGGGGGGGGGGGGGGGGGGGTGACAGAGTATCATTAGTATTCATTATGTGGTGAACAGAGTATTTTGGCGAAGTATGAGATTTTGATGTTTTATATTTAATCTTACCGCTGTCGCTTCTACCCCCCCCCCCCCCCCCCGCCCCACACACACACAGAACAAAAAACAACAAACAAACAAAAACACACCAAAAAAACAACTCCCGCCCTTAGTTTTATTTTTTGGGCTGGAAACTAACATGCCGTGCACGCTGGCCTGTGCCCCCCCCCCTCCCCCTCCCCCACCATCACCCCCCTCGCACCTCCCACCCGGGCCCCTCCACCCCAATAAAAAAATATCTTCCTACGCCACTGCAGCTGCAATGGCCGCGATGAAACATGCTGTTGCTTCAATCTCCATAAGAAACAAGTCGCCATGTTAACTGACCACATGAACTGACCAGCCAGACGCCATGCTAACTGACCACATGAACTGACCAGCCAGACGCCATGCTAACTGACCACATGAACTGACCAGCCAGACGCCATGCTAACTGACCACTGACATGAACTGACCAGCCAGACGCCATGCTAACTGACCACTGAACTGACTCCAGCCAGTCGCCACGCTAACTGACCACATAAAATGACTGACCAGTCAGACGACATGCAACATAACACACCTCAACACCGCCGTAATTGGAGAAGAAAGGGAGGTAAGCCTGCAGTCCCAGGGCCTCCAGCCAGGTGGGGATGGCGATGTGGCGGCCCGCCATGGCCTTACGCCGGTACCCGCGCTCTAGCACCAGCCTGCAACAAGCAGTGTAAAGGAGCATCACTAAAATAGTCCCTTACAGACGACAATCGTCAGCTTTACATGCATACACGCACTACACGTGTAAAGGACATTCAGTAACTTACAAACGACAATCATCAGCTTTACATAGTCCCTTACAGACGACAATCGTCAGCTTCAAATATATACAAGCACACGTGCAAAGGACAATTAGTAACATACAACGAACAGACGACAATGGTAATTCAGTGCGCAAAGGCGGCCATCGGGCCGACGTCAGCCCAATGGTCTTTTGCGCATTGGGAAGCCGGCTTCAGATGCATACAAGCTGACACGATGGACGAGTATGTGTGGACGGAGGGGGGGGGGGGGGTCTGGTTAACTGATTCACTGCGGCAAACCAGTGGCTAACGTCGACATTGGTAGATTTAACCTGTTCACTACAAACCAGTGGCTAAAGTTGACATTGTATAGTTAACCTGTTCACGGCAAACCAGTGGCTAAATTTGACATTGTATAGTTAACCTGTTCACGGCAAACCAGTGGCTAAATTTGACATTGTATAGTTAACCTGTTCACGGCAAACCAGTGGCTAAAGTTGACGTTTCTGAAACCCACGATGAGGATTGATCGCCAGACCGCCTGCCCATTAGGTCTGAGGAACATAGATATGAATGGGGCCGGCAGGAGGCATTGATCCTCATAATTCGTGACGTGTGCCCGCGTACGCGTGGTACATGACGATATATGCCCCTCGCTGTTGGTTCGGAAGCCTGTCTCTGCACTTGTACACTCGGTGGCCACGGATGGCATGCGCCGCACACATCTAGTAATTATTCCCCATGCACTTTGACTAGGGAAACCTTGGTGCCAGTGGCATGAGTGAGCTTATTCCCTCGCCAGCCACAAAGCTATTGCGGAGCACCATACTTAGTGGCTGACGCAGGACTAAACACTCTCATACAAATGGCCTCTGGTGCATTAGGAACAAGCCAGTTTCGTCACTCTCAACGAAATAAGAACAAATTCAAAGAAATGGCCAGTACAGACGGGTGGTCCCATCAGATATTTCTCCGTGGTCAACCTTATGGACAAAAATGAATTACAATCTACATCTCTACAAACACGTGTGTATTCAACATACAGGTATGTAAACATATTAGATATAACCAGTCTCACCTGAGCACACACATACAGGTACGTAAAAGTGTAAATATAGCTGAAGATTTGTAACCGCCTCAGCTGAGCACACACATACAGGTAAACACGCATTGAGAAAGACCGACAGGCGATGAACGGAGGAGTGGGACACGTGCAGGTATATACAGCACTTCTGTCAAAACCATTCACTCAATACCGGTCCTATTATGAGTTAACTCATTCTACCCCAGACACGCCACAGCAAGATATGGATCGACCATGATAGTTCAACGGTGATGCCACAATAGCTTGGCGCCTATGGGCGCCCAAGCTATTGTGGCATCATCCTTGAACTATCATGGTCGATCTGTGTCCTGCACTGCACTGCAGTCTTCAGAGGACGACGTCAACATTGGTGGGGGGGGGGGGGGGGGGATGATTTCGGTCTTGGGGTACAATGGGTTAACGGCCCATGAACAAAAACAGGAACAGACCCTCATGCGCCCTGCAGACTGCGGGAACACATGGAGATCTGCGTCTCTTTCTACAGCTTTCAGTGTCAGTGCTTGCCGGCAGTTTGCGTTCCCTTGTCGCGGCAAGCGGTCGGGTTCGTGTAGGACTCCGGTACTGCCATAAAAACAAATTTGCATCACACTGTCAACCGTGACTTTTTATATGGTATCTGTCTCGTCCACGTGGAAAACGGCTGAAAGGCGCGTTCCACGCAAGAGGGACACTGATGTAAATCAGGAATAACAGATCCTCATGAGGCCCTGCAGTTGCGGGGGCCCATGAGGGTCCATGCCTCCTGTGGATATATGGGAGCCGTTAAACGCGGAAGAGTGACCGAGTCTGTGCGCCATTTCGGTTGAATAGAGCAAAGTCTCGCATGGGTGCGCGAAGGTTACAGGTAAGCACGGGGATAGGGCGAGTGTCTTTGTGTGTGAAAATGTGTGTGAAAAATCTCAATCTCTCTCTCCCTCTCTCTCTCTCTCACACACACACACACACACGCACTCATACACACACGCAGTAAGTTACTCATAGACACTTATTAATCAACACATCAATATATTAAATGTAAGCATACTGAATCCGTCCATCCATCCATCGGTCAATATGGTAAAAGACAGATAATGTAAAATTCTTATTTAAAATTATTCTATCGAGGAAATAAAAAGAAGTACCCAACGGAGAAAGAAACACGCTTAGAAAAGACGGGTACAACACAATTTATTAATATTTCGGGTAAATACCCTTTGTCAAAATAGACAAACAAACAAACAGAGAGATTAGCCGCTACTTATCTTCATTGGCAAAAAGAATGTGGAATCGAGGAAATATTATACGGACGAGCAAAAGGAGCGCGACATCATTGGACCACCGGGAACACTTGAATGATGTCGCGTTTCTTTAGCTCATCAGCATATGTATAAATGTACCTTCTCAAACCCCGGCACGTTGAATCACATTTATCCATGGCATCTGCCTCACTTTGAACTCTGTCGCCTGGCCATTGTCACTGAGTAGTGTTAAAGTCACACACACGGAACTGACGTCACACGATGACGAAAGTGAACTGATGACCTTGGCAACACTGACTTATGCCGGGCGAAGGCGATGGACCACCAGTATAGAACTACATATTAATCCATTCAGCCCTGACGCCTTACGACAGGAGATAGATCGACCATGATAATTCAAGGGTAGTGCCAGATTAGCTTGGCGCCATCGGCGCCAAGCTAATCTGGCACTACCCTTGAATTATCATGGCCGATCCATCTCGTGCAACTGGTGCATAGTCGTGAGGTGACACCTCCAATGTGGCCGTGGGTGAAATGGGTTAAATAACAGATTACCCCAACAGTAAATCAGCTCAAAGCCAACACATGATGTAGAGTCGCACGCTTTTTCGTACAACAAATGAAAGAAATATAAAGCGTTCTGCCACAAACCAAAGCACTTCTGTTATTGCACCCTAACCCCAATATTGTTGAAAGCCTGAAGCGCCATGTACAATGCAGAACTGTGCTCATCATGTTTTCAAGTCAGCGCGGATGGGACCAGACCATAGCGGATAGTCATATATGAAGGCCGTCCACAATCAGTATCCCAAACCGAACAGCGGCTTTCGACTGCACTCACACATTCATTAGTAAGAAACTAGCCCCAAAACTGTCATAATAGTTTAAAGGTAGTGCCAGATTAGCTTGGTGTCTCCCCAGGCCTTCACAGGCGCCAAGCTAATCTAGCGCTACCCTTAAACTCTCATGGCCGGTCCCTCTCCCACAGCTGGTACACTGCTTTAGACCGCGGCCTCCAAAAGTGACGAAAGTCACTAAAACAGTCGGCAGGAAACACTTTTTCCTCTCCACCATCCACGACAATTCGCACAAGCTCGCTAAACACATTCGGACGTCATCCACAGCTGAGGAAGATAGAGCCACAAGCCGTGTATAGGTATTATCAGACTGAACGCCAGATGCTTTGCTGCTTCTTGCACGTCCTTGAACATCGGTGACTGCCAAACAACTTCCCAGTGCGCACACGCCAGCCCGAGGTCGGCCCGATAGCCTTTCGCGCTTTGGGTTAGTAACTACCTTATGCAACGACTGTGCGCAATAGTATGGCTTAGGTTACCGGTGACCGAAACAATACCATGACGACATGATGCGATAAGGAAACAACCGCGCTCAGGACAGAAACCTCGCACATGCAACTCCCGCCCCATCACACACCACCGAAAAAGACCCCCCCCTTACCCCCCCCCCCCCCAAACACACAAACATGCGCTTGCACGCACACACACACACACACAAACACACTTCCATAGCCAACTGCTTCCGTATGTGAAGATTGACAAGCACACCTGCAGGATGTGAGAATGTATGTTATGTATGTTTCTTGTTGACACATAACTAAGTCAATTTACATCAGTCCCCAGACGCAAAAAGAGATCAAAGTACAGATGCAACCCCCCCCCTCTCTCTCTCCTGCCCCCCCTCCCCCCCCCCCCCATACAACACCGGCCGTTGTCCCCCCTCCCCCCCCCCCCCCCCACCAGACCCTACTCCCCGGTCGTCTCCCCCTCCATGCGGAAAAAGGTTGAAGACCGGGTCAACAAAGCTGGGTTGAGTCACCGTGCGCGGAATTTCATTGATAATAAAGGTCGATAACCAAAAGGTTCGCCATAACTCGACCGCCCCCACACACACACACACACACACACACACACACACACACACACACGGCCGTGCCGCACAGACAGAAAGTCACGAGTCCAGCATCCTTCTCTGAGACACAGCTCCTCAAGATCCGGGACCAGGCTTTTTCAAGAGACCGACCACGACATGGCGCCGGAAAAAGAAAATAATAATAATAATAAAAAAATAATAATAATAAAGATGATTTATAAGGCGCCTATACATGATGCTAAGATGCTGTAGGCGCCGTACATATGAACAAGAAAAATATTAAACAAAAAGTGACAAAACCAAAACCACAATACAAGCGTTGGACATGGGACGTTGTGTTCATTTCAGTTGTCACAAACGATTTAGTTGGTCTAACGAGAATACAACCGTTGGACATGGAGCGTTTTCTTAACATTTACGCCCGAAACCTTCTTTACGCAAATGAAGGCACGTCTGCGGTCAGACTGCTCCGCGGGTCAAAGTGACAGCTACACGACCCACGGCAGCACACAGTTGTGTCAGGGAGTCATACAGAGCTGTGCCTCACCCTAAGTGTACTTTTTCATCTGTCTTTTAGGACTCGTGCTGGCGGTCAATGTAGCACAAGGGGGTGTGTGTGGGGTGTGGTGTGTGTGTGTGTGTGTGTGGGGGGGGGGGGGGACGGAGGGAGTGAAGGGAAAAGAAACTGCTTGGTGCATTATGGATGTTGATAATACACCATACACCTCAACCTGTTTTGAGCGACTACTCGTATGAGAGGTCACTTGTCAATACAGGTCACTTGTCAATACAGACCATGACACAGGTCACCTGTCAATTTGGACACATATGTTGCCGTAGCTGCAACTGTTAACGCAAGGTGACACTTCTTGCAGAGAGAACCTGCCTGTGAAGGTCACATTTTCCTGCAGAAAAGGTGGTTGCTTAAAACAGGTTTGACGGTTAATCCATGTATCGGTGATAATCGTCAACAGGGCACTGGCGGAGATAAGGCAGTTTGCCCCGTCATTTGTCAAACCACAAGATAGTAAAACATCTCCACATTGTCTATTTTCTTCAAAAAGAAAATAAATGTAAATAATACATTCAAGATATGAGTCAGTCGACAGTTCTGGGCGCCAAGCTATTCTGGCACTGCCTTTGAACTATCGAGATGCCTAAGCTGCAGTCTTCAGCGGACAACTGGCCACCAGGTGACGAGGGGTGTGGTGGACATTGCGCGCGCTTCCACCAAAACAGACGATTAACTCTTCAGCCCCGACACACCCCAGCAAGACATGGATCCAGCATCATAGTTCAACGGTGGTGCCAGAACAGCTTGGCGCCCATAGGCGCCAAGCTATTCTGACACCACCCTTGAACTATCACGCTCGATCTGTCTCTAGAATTGTAATATAGTCCTTCAGAGGGCAACTTCAACATTTGGGGAAGTCGACCTTAGGGCACAAAGGATTAAAGGCCCGGACAAACATTCGAAGGCATATTTGTCCGGGCGTTTCACCCTTTGACTGTCGCTAGCCGTCTTTTGTCGAGGTGATTCCTGCAGGACAAAAGCCGCTACCAACGCCAGAGTGTTAATGCTCCCTTTAACACCGAGCAATGTTGACCTCATTCGGATTTGCCAATAACGTCAGTTCAATAACTGCCACCTCCGGGCTCAGTCAGGTAACGAATGTGTTCCGGCTTGCAACCGGCAGATCCAAAATCACAGACCAGCAAGACGCCAGAGCCACAAGGTCCAACATCTCACACCACAGCACCTGTCATGACATCCTCAAAGTAATCCTGTCCTGCAGTAAGGCCCAAAATCACATACCAGAGCAAAGACACCAGCAAAAGAGGCACAACAAAATGCGCAAAAGGCCATCGGGCCGACGTCGTTTTATTTTTCAAGTTTGGCTGGAAACTAACATGCCATGCACGCTGGCCAGTGCTACCCCTCTTCTCCCCAAGGAAAAATATCTTTCTACGCCACTGCAGCCACTGTAGGAAGTTCAACATCTCACAACTGAGCACAGGTCATGACATCATCAAAGTAATCCCGTCTTGCAGCAAGGTTGAAAATCACAGACCAACACACCATGAACGTCGCGACATCCACACAGCAGTCCTGTTCGGAAAAGATCACGTGACCCCAAAAGTCAGAAAGATGTCCTCATATGACGATCACTTGGCCAAACAGCTTGCAAAACATCCATCGTCCGTCAGTGGGCAGACTTTCCTGGCTGCAGCCACCTACGGAAAATCCATTCCCGTCTCTCTACTCTCAAAATACCCCATCAAAATGCGTGTTTAACACTGACAGAGAATACGAACACCGGCTGACAAGCCTTCCGCACTTTCAGCCATCAGCCCAAAACATCCATTTTTCTAACTTCCACGGATCAAACTCACTGGACAGATTAACTCAGTCATGGCAGACGTGTCGCGTTACGTCGCGTATTCGGATGCGGAACGCCTCGGATGTGTTAAACCATTCAGCCCCGACGCACGACAGCAGGAGATGAATCGACCATGATAATTCAAGGGTAGTGCCAGATTAGCTTGGCGCCTGTCGGCGCCAAGCTAATCTGGCACTGCCCTTGAATTATCCATGGTCGATCCTGTAACAGCTACAAAGTCATTATGTGACACCTCCACACTTTTGGGAAAAGCGGCCTTGGGCGGGAATGGAATAAAACAACCCAAACCCGAGCTTGCCGAAAAAATTCTCCGACTACTAATACGCACCCAAACCCGACCCTAACGACTGTTAACAGACAAAGAATATGAACACCTCTCTGTGTGTGCAGAGACTGCCAGCCGAGTTGAGCGGACTTTTGTTTTAACCTTCACCGAAACACGGCTTTACGAAACACGATCCGGCTGCAAGCGGCTGGATCCCCATGAACGGCCTCCATACTTGTAGGGGCTCGTGACAAACCAGGAGAGTTGGTGTTCCTTTTCTGGGTGCATTTACATCTGTTTCCGCACTGGCGGAGGAGATGACAGGTGTACGACGACGACAGCAGTTTGTGAACAATTGTTGACAGTTGGGGACGCCGCCTCTGTCAATCGCATGAGGCATGGAGTCTCAAGAAACATTTGCTATGCAGGGGCTCATGAGAATATACGCCTCTTCTACCTGCTCATGTTTACTCTCACTTCTGTTCCTCTAAAGGAGGAGGTTTAACGGCATCTAAATTGCGATTGGACAGAGGTGTTAAAGTCAAACGCCGGCTAAAAAACGGGCCTGTGTCGCCCTGGCTTGTGGCCACATGGCAAGAATACAAGCGTTGGATATGGAACATTGTCTTCATGTCAATTGCCTCGAACGATTGCATTGGTCTAACGCTATACGGCATGGCGAGAATACAATCGTTGGACATGGAGCGTTAGATTGTCTTCGTTGCATGTACGAACACCTACAGTTGGTTTCACTGCATGTCAGGAACGTCGTTAAGTTTCTGGTCCAACGTCCTGCATAATTACAGCCGAACTGCTTTGCTTTATCTTAACAGACCCTCGTGCGGTAAACTTTTCAATGTCAACGAAATGATTGGTCCGGCGCTGTGCGACATTTGGCCATGTACCAGCCGAGCTTGAGGTAATATCAGGCTCACCGGAAATGAAATTATTTAACTCATTCTACCCCAGGACCAAAACCCCCTCATTTTGAAATTGTCCTCTGAAGGACTGTTTTACAATTCTGGAGACAGATCGGGCATGATAGTTCAAGGGTGGTGCCAGAAAAGTTTGGCGCCTATGGGCGCCAAACTATTCTAGCACCACCCTTGAACTACCATGCTCGATCCATGTCTTGCTGTTGTGTGTCGGCGCTGAATGAGTTAAATAATGACCGTGGCATTTTGCACGTTCCGCAATGCACAGACCAACATAGCAAAACCGCCCTGCCACGGCAACAGACCATTGCGCGAAACGCCGGACTTCCATTGTAACACACACACACACACACACACACACACACACACACACACACACACACACACACACACACACACACACACATGTATTACAGTGAAAGTGTGGCTTGTCACAGCATGAAATACTGTCTTGTGTCACTCACCACAAGCAGATGCTGTCTTTACTTAACTCATTCAGCCCGATGGCCGTATTTCCCAAATTTTGGAGGCGTCATCTAATGACTATGCACCTGTTGCAGGAGATGGGTCGACCATGATAGTTCAAGAGTAGTGCCAGATTAGCTTGGCGCCTGTCGGCGCCAAGCTAATCTGGCACTACCCTTGAACTATCATGGTCGATCCATCTCCTGCTGTAGTGCGTCAGGGCTGAATGGGTTAGGCCTGTATCATGTGAGACCGAAACGGAGGTTATTGGAAACTGAAAACAATTGTTGCGTGAAGCCCGCCTGTGCCACTATCTATACTGACAGGTAAAAGAAATGAGAAATGTTTCCGACGATTCTAAAAAATGCCGCATTTCATTTGCTCGTCAGCATACGATGCCAATCGATGGTGTTCGCCACGCAAGGTCGTCCGCACTGAGCCTACCGCATCAAAACAACTGATTTCGCCACCCCCCCCCCCCCCCCCCCAAATATGTCCCTTACGAGGTTGCCTACGATTCTCCGGGCCCTCCTCCACACACACACAACCCACCCACCCCTTTCAAGCTCTTTTCCAATTTAATTTTAGCGTTAAATGCTTGTAGTGGATCAAACAGCAAGATGGCGGACCCCGTGCCGCTAGGTCGTTCTAACCGCTTGATGACACACTTCAATAGGCTGCCCAGCACGCTAAGCACCCTCAGGACGACGTCGCCCGCTGTGGGCCCGCGCGGCACGGCTGTGGATTACACTAACACGACTGCACTGTTGATTACACGACAGTGCGCCGGGCCCAAAGCTGCCGACGACGGCCCGATCTTCTTTGGCTGACTGCGTTGTCGCCCGCATCGTGTCAATGTTTGTACGTGTGCCGACGACGGCCCGATCTGCTTTGGCTGACTGCGTTGTCGCCCGCATCGTGTCAATGTTTGTACGTGTGCCGACGACGGCCCGATCTGCTTTGGCTGACTGCGTTGTCGCCCGCATCGTGTCAATGTTTGTACGTGTGCATGCAGTAAAAACAAAAAGTTAAACAAATTCTTGAACCGTTTTTCGTCAGGGCAGATTTAGGTTTTCTCCGTCAAGGTACAGCTGAGACACCGGGAACAGCGGACTGAATGCCAGATCGCATTTCATCGGAACAACAAAGTAAGTAGCGCCGCGCAACCTGACTCCGCGCCCACCTGATAAGAGAGACCACCTGATAAGAGAGGCCACCTGTTATGAGAGGCCACGTGTACGAGAGACCACCTGTTATGTCAACTGTATGAGAGATCACCTGTTATGAGAGATCACCTGGTATTAAATACAGCAGGTCTACGTGGCTTATGAGGTCGGATAGAAACCAAACAACAACTTGTCAGACAGACGTGCCCGCAACACTTCTTCTATACACACTTCTTCGCTTGTGACTAACGTGGGTTATACCAAGGAGAACAGCTGGTGATTTGTTGTCCCAGTTTACTGTACCGTCACGTCTGCAGCTGCCGCCTACGTGATGGTCTTTAATGACAGGTCGCACGTCCAAGACTTGTCTTGAGAGACCACCTGTCTCTCGTGACCACTTTTGTTCTCTTGCAGAAAAGGCAGGTAGCTCAAAACAGACTCTGCTGTAGACACGACACGACACGACACATCACGTGGCCGCTTCACCCTCCGCGTCACAGCACGCGTCACTTCGTCACAAACTCGCCGACACAGTTTCTGTGACGTCTTTCTCACTGAAGTTCCAGTCATAATACACAAATGACGACGTTACAGGCACTGAACGGGCGCTTCGTACTCATCTAGCTTGTCCCCCATGCGCAAAAGGCCATCGGGCCGACGTCGGTCGCCGTTGACCCGCGCACAGCCGTGCGCGGGCCAACGTCGGCCCGATGGCCTTTGCGCACTGGGTGTAACCCAAATTTCATTTCACAATAAGAAAGCACGATTATTCAGAAACAGTCGTCGCCCCTGTCACGATTATTCAGAAACAGCCGTCGCCCCTGTCACGATTATTCAGAAACAGTCGTCGCCCCTGTCACGATTATTCAGAAACAGTCGTCGCCCCTGTCACGAGTATTCAGAAACAGTCGTCCCTGTCGCCCCTGTCGTCGTGTTGTTTGCAAGTTGCACGCAATGAAAGTCTCTCGGCGCTGTCGCTTTAAAATCAATCAAACAATCAATCATTTGCTAGGTGTCCAAGTTTGTTCAGACCCTATTTGGTGCCCCATCCTTGAAATCACCTTCGTAGGGAACAAAAGACGTCAAACCCTCAACGTTTACATTTTTTCCCCCTCAATGCTGAGCTACAGAAATTGCCTGAAACAAAATGACTCGTCTGCCACCACGGACTTGCAGTTGTACCAAATCTAGAAACGCTAGCACGTACAACACCAAAAGCCACACACACACTGTCTTCGCTGACACTACACCCTGGCTACAACCACATACGGATCAACCATGAATAGTTGTGGCGCTAAGCTATTCCGACACTGCCCTTGAACTGTCACTGACCCAGATAGTTCAAGCTGAGATGTCAGACAGAATAGCTGAGTGCCTCTAATCGCCTCTAGACACCAACCTATTCTGGCACCACCCTTGGACTATCTTGGCAGACCTGTCTCTTCTCCTGACTTCAGTAGGATCACTCGCAAATCAGACCGAGGACTCCAGGCCGCTATTCCTGCACCACCTTTAAACTATCATCGTCGATATGACATCTCAAGCGTGCAGTAGTCTGCTCCCTAACGTACTAACGTTGGCCTCGCGGCGGGATGTGTGAAGTGACTGACGATAAAATGTCGTACAATAATGGTGTGAAAGTATCAGATTATTAAAGTATTAACCCTTTTAGCTCCGGATCCCTACAGCAGGAGATGGCTTGACCATGATAATTCAAGGGTAGTGCCAGATGAAGCTCATCTGGCACTACCCTTGAATTATCATGGTCAAGCCATCTCCTACAGCTGGTACAAAGTCTTTAGGCAGCACCTCCAAAATTTGAGGTATGGGACCTTGGGGCTAAAGGGGTTAAGCTGACTATCCTGTCCATTATAATCACCATCCAGTGACCGAGCGCTGACCCTTGACGAAACTGCTGAGCTTCCATTAACACATTCTACCCCAGGACCGAAATCCCCCAGAAGTTGCCCTCTGACGGACTGTATTATAATTCTAGGGACAGATCGAGAATGACAGTTCAAGGGTGGTGCCAGAATAGCCTAATGGCGCCAGGCTATTCTGGCACCACCCTTGAACTATCATGCTCGATCCATGTCTTGCTGTGGTGTGTTGAGGCTGAATGCGTTAGTCCAAAGCGATCACCCCCCCCCCCCCCCCCCCCCCCCCCCGGTTAGACGCGTACGTATTGCCCACAAAAGGCAGAATGTTTTAAACAGCCGGCACCCTGGACACGGCCTGGACACGGCTAAGCACGTGCTGTGCCGTCCGTGCCTTTCATCAGCCTTTCAGCCGCCTTTCATCAGCCTTTCAGCCGCCTTTCATCAGCCTTTCAGCCGCCTTTCAGCCGCCTTTCATCAGCCTTTCAGCCGCCTTTCATCAGCCTTTCAGCCGCCTTTCATCAGCCTTTCAGCCGCCTTTCAGCCGCCTTTCATCAGCCTTTCAGCCGCCTTTCATCAGCCTTTCAGCCGCCTTTCATCAGCCTTTCAGCCGCCTTTCATCAGCCTTTCAGCCGCCTTTTATCAGCCTTTCAGCCGCCTTTCAGCGGCCTTTCATCAGCCTTTCAGCCGCCTTTCATCAGCCTTTTATCAGCCTTTCAGCCGCCTTTCAGCCTTTTAACCGCCTTTCATCAGCCTTTCAGCCGCCTTTCATCAGCCTTTCAGCCGCCTTTCATCAGCCTTTCAGCCGCCTTTCATCAGCCTTTCAGCCGCCTTTCATCAGCCTTTCAGCCGCCTTTCATCAGCCTTTCAGCCGCCTTTCAGCCTTTGAGTCGCGTATCCGGATGCCGCACGTCTTAAATGACTTAAAGCAGAGGCTATGCATACATGTATAAGCGGAGGGATTAACGGATGAGTTCATTGAGCTGCTCATCATCATCACATCATCATCATCATCATCACCATCATCATCGTCACTGAAATATCCCGGGAACGGCATGGACTCATGCTGCTAAAAAGGTAATGCATTGAAGCGTGCCGTATTCAGATACGCCCCCCCCCCCCCTCCCCGTCCGCACACACTTCCTCCCGAGCTGATCAGCACAAAACCCTTCCCTCCTTTGACGGGGAAGTTCTATAAACCCCGCACGGTGTGACGCGCAGACAATGACCTGACATTGTAGGTTTTGTGGGGGTTTAAAAAAAATTATTATTTCCCCACATTCTAAATACAAATCTGTCTCTGTCTGTCTGTCTCTCTCTCCTACTTCTCCATCAGTTCAATTACTCCTCCACGCCCCCCATCCCATCCAATCTCCCCAAATCCCTTCCCCCAATAATGACCCAAAAGTACACACCGCAAGCTGCACTACTACATCACGGGGATAAGCGAACTGTACGATGTATTCGGACAGAACACGTCAGACAGCAACATCGTACTGATGGTTTCTGGATACGCCATTGATACGGCATTTGAACCTGGTATCGCCCAGCCCGCTTGAACCTCGTACCGTCAGCCCGCTCGTACCGTCAGCCCGCTTGAACATCGTATCGCCCAGCCCGCTTGAACCTCGTACCGTCAGCCCGCTTGAACCTCGTATCGTCAGCCCGCTTGAACCTCGTATCGCCCAGCCCGCTTGAACCTCGTACCGTCAGCCCGCTTGAACCTCGTATCGCCCAGCCCGCTTGAACCTCGTACCGTCGGCGCGCTTGAACCTCGTACCGTCAGCGCGCTTGAACCTCGTACCGTCGGCCCGCTTGAACCTCGTACCGTCAGCCCGCTTGAACCTCGTACCGTCAGCCCGCTTGAACCTCGTACCGTCGGCCCGCTTGAACCTCGTACCGTCAGCCCGCTTGAACCTCGTACCGTCAGCCCGCTTGAACCTCTACCGTCAGCCCGCTTGAACCTCGTACCGTCGGCCCGCTTGAACCTCGTACCGACGCTTGAACCTCGTACCGTCGGCCCGCTTGAACCTCGTACCGTCGGCCCGCTTGAACCTCGTACCGTCGGCCCGCTTGAACCTCGTACCGTCGGCCCGCTTGAACCTCGTACCGTCAGCCCGCTTGAACCTCGTACCGTCAGCCCGCTTGAACCTCGTACCGTCGGCCCGCTTGAACCTCGTACCGTCGGCCCGCTTGAACCTCGTACCGTCGGCCCGCTTGAACCTCGTACCGTCGGCCCGCTTGAACCTCGTACCGTCAGCCCGCTTGAACCTCGTACCGTCAGCCCCAACCCGGGTCTGCCCTGGGGGACTTGGGTGGGGTAACTAAATTTTAGTTCCCAGGGTCACCCTGGTCAGCCCCACAGGGTGGGGTTTCTTCTGTATTCTGGGGCATGTGTTTCTGTCTACCCTTTGTCCATTCACCTGTATTTGCCTTCGTAAAACTCTCCCTACTGTCTGCGTGTTGCTAAATGGTCTTAGCTTTATTTAGACCCCATGTCGTAGGTTTATTTAACGTATTGGACCGGCTGGCGACATACATTCAATATTCTGTTGGTCTTTTTTTTTCACACGCAATGCAGGCACGTCCTGAGAAAGCCTTGTTGCTGTCGGGACGTTAAGCAATGTACAATCAATCAATCAATCAATCGTACCGTCGGCCCGCTTGAACCTCGTACCGTCGGCCCGCTTGAACCTCGTGCCGTCGGCCCGCTTGAACCTCGTACCGTCAGCCCGCTTGAACCTCTACCGTCAGCCCGCTTGAACCTCGTACCGTCGGCCCGCTTGAACCTCGTACCGTCGGCCCGCTTGAACCTCGTAACGTCGGCCCGCTTGAACCTCGTACCGTCGGCCCGCTTGAACCTCGTACCGTCAGCCCGCTTGAACCTCGTACCGTCAGCTCCTCGTACCGTCGGCCCGCTTGAACCTCGTACCGTCGGCCCGCTTGAACCTCGTACCGTCGGCCCGCTTGAACCTCGTACCGTCAGCCCGCTTGAACCTCGTACCGTCAGCCCCAACCCGGGTCTGCCCTGGGGGACTTGGGGTAACTAAATTTTAGTTCCCAGGGTCACCCTGGTCAGCCCCACAGGGTGGGGTTTCTTCTGTATTCTGGGGCATGTGTTTCTGTCTACCCTTTGTCCATTCACCTGTATTTGCCTTCGTAAAACTCTCCCTACTGTCTGCGTGTTGCTAAATGGTCTTAGCTTTATTTAGACCCCATGTCGTAGGTTTATTTAACGTATTGGACCGGCTGGCGACATACATTCAATATTCTGTTGGTCTTTTTTTTTTCACACACAATGCAGGCACGTCCTGAGAAAGCCTTGTTGCTGTCGGGACGTTAAGCAATGTACAATCAATCAATCAATCAATCGTACCGTCGGCCCGCTTGAACCTCGTACCGTCGGCCCGCTTGAACCTCGTACCGTCGGCCAGCTTGAACCTCGTACCGTCGGCCCGCTTGAACCTCGTGCCGTCGGCCCGCTTGAACCTCGTACCGTCAGCCCGCTTGAACCTCGTACCGTCAGCCCGCTTGAACCTCGTACCGTCAGCCCCAACCCGGGTCTGCCCTGGGGGACTTGGGGTAACTAATTTTTAGTTCCCAGGGTCACCCTGGTCAGCCCCACAGGGTGGGGTTTCTTCTGTATTCTGGGGCATGTGTTTCTGTCTACCCTTTGTCCTGTATTTAGCTTTATTTAGACCCCATGTCGTAGGTTTATTTAACGTATTGGACCGGTTGGCGACATACATTCAATATTCTGTTCGGGTTTTTTTCACACGCAATGCAGGCACGTCCTGAGAAAGCCTTGTTGCTGTCGGGACGTTAAGCAATGTACAATCAATCAATCGTACCGTCAGCCCGCTTGAACCTCGTATCGTCAGCCTGCTCGAACGGCCTCGTACAGCCGCATGTTAAACCTGCACGTCATACCGGCGGTCGTTAAAACCATGAATACTAGGCCTTGACATGGCAATTCTGACTGTGTTAATATCTTCACCGTTGTAAAATAAAGATTCATTGATTCAATTCGAGTGGATATAGGTTGTACATTGCTTAACGTCCTGACAGCAACAAGAGTTTCTCAGGACGAGTCTGCACTGCATCTGAAAAAAAACAACAACTAAGTGACAGAATGTTGAATGTATGCACAGAACACCAGTACTTGTGACCACAGGCTCCGGGGACCGGCTTCCTCAGTATTCGTAGTGTAAACCACGAACCGGAAGTAAAATCGAGTCGGTGCTTGTACGAAACTACGGCTGAAAACTGAACGTAGTTCCGGTACCCATCCAGTTACCCCCCGTGTTACCTACTGTAGACAAAGCGTCGGTATGATGTTGGTCAGGCTGGTGGCGGTGAGTCACGGACTAATTGTGGGAACAGAACGGCAACCTGTCAACGGCAGACATAGGCAAGCAGAGGAGATAATACCACACAAGTCAGCAAAACAATCTCGGGCCGACGTCGGCCGCAGGTCAGTGACCCTTTTGTCATGCGAGACACGGAGGAGTTACATATACTGATCAGCTCTCATACCTGGGCCTTGTGGTGTCGAGCCAGGCATGGCCGCGGTGCCGGGCGGCGTGGGTGGGGTAGTGGCGGCCGTTTCAATATGTATTGATATATTCACTTCTTATCAAGTTTATCTGTTCATTTCCATGTATGTACTTATGGCAAGCAAACAACATAAACGCTACCCATTGCCTTCATAGTGTACAAATCATAATAATAATAATTACGGTATTTATAATGCGCTTATCTTATAATAATTATAACTCTAGTCTAAGCGCGCACTCACAACTCGCACACGCATGCGCAGGCTTTAGACAATGACTCACGTGACACAAATAGTCATACCTTACGACGGTCAGCTTGGGGTGGGGAGTGTGGTGATATAGTGCTAGAACTGTTGAAAGAGGTGAAATTGAAGGCGGACTGGAAGGAGGAGAGCGAGTGTTTCTGACGGAGAGAGAGAGTGGGAGAGTGTTCCAGGTAGATGGACCGTATACTGAGAAGGAGCGGGGGCCGAGAAGTGCTGAGTTTGGTGCGGGGGATGAGGAGGCGGAGAGGGTCGGAGGCGGAGCGGAGGGAGCGGGGAGGAGTGTAGGGGTGAAGTAAGTTGGAGAGATAGGCAGGAGCGTAGTTGTTCAGGGATTTGTAGCAGAGAGACAGAATCTTGTATTGGATGCGTTGGGGGATGGGGAGCCAGTGAAGGAGCTTGAGCAGGGGAGTGATGTGATCGGATTTTTTCTTTCTGAGGACGAGGCGGGCAGCATTGTTCTGGACGCACTGGAGAGTGAGAGTGGTGGAGTGAGGAAGGCCGGAAAGGAGAGAGTTGCAGTAGTCGATGCGAGATAAGATGAGAGAGACAGCGAGTTTGGTGGCAGCTTCGGTAGTGAGGTATTTTCTGATCTGACTGATGCGGCGGAGGTGGAAATAACATGCCTATATATATATATATATATATATATATATATATATATATATATATATATATATATATATATATATATATATATATATATATATATATATATATATATATATATATATATATATATATATATATATATATATATATATATATATATATAATCTATCCCGCCGTGAGATGGCCTTAGTCGCCTTCTCGGCGTTAAACCCAAATAACTAACAAACTATATAGTCTATCGGGACAAGAGAAACAGGAGAGGACATCCACTGTCCATGACTTTACTCGTGCTACAAGTACTTTGTCTCAGTGTCGACAGTACATACACGGCTTTGCCAGCTGAACAGTCAACAACCTTCCACAACAGTCAACAACCTTCCACAACGGTCAACAACCTACCACAACGGTCAACAACCTTCCCCAACAGTCAACAACCTTCCACAACAGTCAACAACCTTCCACAACAGTCACACGTCTAGGATGGGTTACACGCCATGAATTCTCGCGGACACGAGTCATATAGTCTTCAAAACATTGACAGCTTGAACGGTTAATCATTAAGGCCATCCGTCTCGGGATGCCGGAGACAAAAGCCCAATGCGCAAAAGGCCATTGGACCGATGTCGTCCGCCGTTGCAACGGGCCTGGCGCCCTATGTCGGCCCGATGGCATTTGCGCAATGAGAACTCACGAGTACTCGCGCAGTCGGACGACACACTTTGCTTACTGCGTTTGTGTTTGCATTCTCCTGACAGCTAAAGGGTCAACAGCCTCGCATTCAGCCCGCAAAGCCGTAATCAGGGTCACTTTGACCCGGCCTCTTTTCTAAATCGTACTAATTTATAGACAGGCGCGCGCGCACTGTGCACAGACACACACACCGACACATACTACTCCTCCCCCCCCCCCCCACACACACACACGGCTACACAACCCACCTCCCCCCCCCCCCCCAATACACACCGAGGAAAAGTTTGCGTGCGACCACCTTGAAGAAAGCAGCATGTTGGTGAGCGAGCGAACTCGGCTGATCTGCCTGATAGCGTGATCAGCGGTTGCCGTGTTTTTCACCCAAGTCGGCTGAGGAATGAAAGAATAAACTGTAATTCCAGTAATCAACAGCTCATCGGGCCCACGTCGGTCGCAGTCGACCCGCACACGGCTGCGGATTGCAGTAACCCTTTTCGTCCTGATACACTATTTCCTAAAATAAAGTTGATTGTGATATTTTAAGGGTGGTGCCATAATAGCTTGGCGCCTCAGTTAGGCTATTCCGGCAAAACCAGTGAACTAAACTGGTTGATCTGTCTGCTAATCTGTAAAATAGTATTCAGTCATAGGACAAAAAGCAAATTAAAAAAAAATTAGCCTCATGATGATAACGCAGCTGTGGGCCGATGTCGGCCCGAGGACCTCCAGCATGCTGGGTCAAGTTCTTGGTTCCAGGGAGGTCCGATCTGATTGCACGAAAATGGCTATACGATGACGTGCCCTGCTCCAAAATAAGAAAGGAATGTGCATCTGGCAATGAACATGAACATGACAGAAAGACGAGGGGTGGGGTGGGGGGGGGGGGGTGGGGGTTGGGGGGGGGGGGGGGGGTTGGAGGGGAGAGAGAGAGAGAGAGAGAGACTGAGAGAGATGGTGTTGCTGACAGGTTCTACACGTGGGGAAACTGACTCGCCAACGACAGAGTTGACTCACGACTAATTCTCAATACAATGCACTTAGTTCTGCCCACACTACTGTGGAACGCAAACTGACCAACAGTACAGTGCATCCTGCTGACCTAGATAGAGTGCATCCTGCTGACCTAATACAGAGCATCCTGCTGACCTACATACAGTGCATCCTGCTGACTTACATACAGTGCATCCTATTGACTTACATACAGTGCATCCTACTGACTTACATACAGTGCATCATGCTGACCTACATACAGTGCATCCTGCTGACCTACATACAGTGCATCCTGCTGATCGCATCGAGGGAGGTAACCAGTGATGAAACTTCCTTACACCTGACCTAAAGAACGTGGTACCTGCACCACAGGATTAGGAAACCTTACGAGTTAGGTCTTACGAGTTATGACCCCCTCCGTTTGGAACCCTTGTCAGGGGGCATAACTTGACTCATACAGCAGACTTCTTCTCCCTGTGCCCGAACTGAACACTGAAAATGCATTTCCTGTCTCTTGTTCCATCCCCACCTGTCTCGTGGCAAAGCTAGCTGTCACTCACACGAAACATTTCAAAAACAGCTGCTGCGTTACTGACTCACAGTCAAGACACCCAAGACAAATGCATCGGTCATGATAACCAATGGGTTGTGCCAGATTGGCGCCATCGAATAGGGGAGATTGGAAATGGACCAGGATTAACCCATGACATCCTGAGGCTGATTGGCTTCCATTTGTTTCTTGTCCTCACTGCTAAGGCTGCATTACAGATTAGGAAATAGATCAACACTTTTAGTTCAAGCCTGAGGCGCCAAGCTATTCTGGCACCACCCTTGAACTAGCAGTCACACTAGCAGTAGTGTATCAGGACGAAAAGGGTTAACGATTGAGTTCCATATTAGGGGGCAAGCCCTGCCTTCGGGAACGGAGTCGGTCACGATAGTTCAAAGGCAGTGCCAGATTCTCTAGGCTCCTGGAAAGGCCTGGGAAGGCGCCAAGCTAATCTGACACTACCCTTGAACTGTCATGGCCGATCAGTTTCTCACAGCTGCTACACAATCTACAAGTCTATGGAATCAACCAGTCGCCATGCTAATTTATTTCGGCACCACCCTTCAGCCATCTTTCTCGACTTGGCGGACGTACAGCTTTCAATGTTTCAGCCAACAGTCTGGCTCAGAAAATGTGGGCCACACTGCAAACCTTGCAATCTCGAATTTCCTGATAACGGGCCGCTCACAAAGGGTTAGCTTTGTCAGTGTAGTCAGATGTGAGCCACGCGGCCAAACTTGTACTCTCAAATTTCTCATAACTGACAGACTGGTCTGGCATCGGCGGCCGAAAAGATGGCGCTAAACAGCTGTCTCTTTTCAGACATTAAAAAGTCTCCAACTCGGCGTGGAACAGGGTGTTGGGTTGGAAGGGTGGGGGTGGGGGGTGGGGGGGTGGAGGGGAGTGTAGTGGGCGGGGAGAGGTGGAGAGAAAAGAACCACTTTCACGTCTACAACCCATATCTTATATACTTAATCCCTTCACTACCGGGGCAGGGCGAACGCTACCCATCCGCAAGAGACAAACTCTCATCAGCCCCCGCAGTCGCACTAACTTACCGCAGTCGCGGGAGCTCCTGAGGGTTTATGTCTCTTGTCAGTCCTGTGTCCCATTTAGCCCTGTGCTTTTCACGGCAAAGTCACTCCGCCGAGTGCAGTCGCGCCAGGAGTTCGTCATCCGGCATTGCGGAGTTCGTCGTCATTGCAGAGTTCGTCATCATTGCCGGGCAGCCCACTGAACCCTAAGGTCTGAATTGCTTGCAATATCTGGAACCTGTGCCTATAAGTTAAGTCGGTGTTTGTCGTGAGGATTCATGGCGACATAAACTGCTAGCCACAACCAACAGGTTAATAGAGAGACCATTCAACCATGTCAGTTCAAGGGGATGCAAGAATGTAAATCTTAGCTCCTCTCCTGAGACCGACTACGGCTTTTGTTCTCCTTCATTTTAACCCTTTACTATCGGTAACGCTTCTTGTCCTGGTGATTTCTGCCGGAATGAACACGACAAAAGCCACTACCGACAGCCCAAAGGGTTCAAGATACTCGCCATACGGCACACGATAGCCGGGTAGACAAGCCAAAGGCCCATACAGTTCTAACTCGGACTCCGAAAAGCCAAAGGCCCATAATTTTATCGTCACAAAACTATCTATCTATCTATCTATCTATCTATCTATCTATCTATCTATCTATCTATCTATCTATCTATCTATCTATCTATCTATCTATCTATCTATCTATCTATCTATCTATCTATCTATCTATCTATCTATCTATCTATCTATCTATCTATCTATCTATCTATCTATCTATCTATCTATCTATCTATCTATTATCTATCTATCTATCTATCTATCTATCTATCTATCTATCTATCTATCTATCTATCTATCTATCTATCTATCTATCTATCTATCTATCTATCTATCTATCTATCTATCTATCTATCTATCTATCTATCTATCTATCTATCTATCTATCTATCTATCTATCTATATCCCGTAGTCTTGCCGACCGTTGGGGCACCACTGACAACTTGGCAACCAGCTCTCTCCATTCCTCTCTGTTCTCTGCCATTCTCAGCGAATCGCCCAGCTTCAGTCCTGTCCACTCTGAGATATTGTCCTCCCATCTTTTCCTCTGTCTTCCTCTCCTTCGTCCTCCTTGCACAGTGCCTTGCAGGATTGTTTTGGCAAGCCCTGCTGAACGCGTGACATGCCCATACCACTTCAGTTTGCGTTTTCTCACAATGGCTAATAAGTCTTCATAGGGCCCGATGGCTTGCCTGATTCTGCTTCCCACTTCCTCGTTTGTGATGTGATCTCTGTATGAGATGCCAAGCAGCCTTCGAAAACATCTCATTTCAGTGGCTTGTATCCTCCTTTCAAGGTCTGCTGTGAGGGTCCATGGCTCGCAGGCATACAAGAGCACCGAGATGACTAAGGAGCGCATCAGTCTGATCTTGGAGCAGAGTGTGATGTTTCTGTCCTTCCATATGGTCTTCAATCTTGTCAGTGCTGTTGTTGTCTGCGCAATCCTGGATAGTATTTCTGGTTTTGATCCCTCATCTGTCACAATGGCTCCGAAGTATTTGAATTTCTTAACTGTTTCCAGTTTTTGGCCTCCAACCATGATTTCAGTGCCAATGCCACTGGCGTTATTGGTCATCAGTTTGGTCTTCTCTGCACTGATTTCCATCCCATATGCAATGGCTGTACTATCCAGCTTTTCCACCAGCTGAGCTAGCTCCTTCTCTGTTCCTGCAAGGCCATCAATGTCGTCCGCAAAGCGCAAGTTCGTGATTGTTCTGCCTCCAATACTGACAGTTCCTTCATGATCTTTCAGAGCGTCCGTCATGATTCTTTCCAGGAAGATGTTGAAAAGAGTAGGTGAGAGCAAGCAGCCTTGTCCGACTCCAACTGTAGTCCTAAACCAGTTTCAGCTGCATGCCACACCCTGTCAAACGCTTTCTTAAAATCCACAAAGACATGATAGAGGTCCTGCTGGTGCTGGAGGTATCTCTCACATAGAACTCTCAGGTTGAAGATCTGCTCAGTTGTGCTGCGCCCTGGCCTGTTCCTCAGCTATGATTTCCTCTGCCTGTGGCTTCAGCCTGTTCAGTAGGATCTTTAACATGACTTTGCTTGGGTGGGATATAAGACTGATCGTGCGATAGTTCTGGCATTGATGTAAGTTGCCTTTTTTGGGGAGAGTTATTATAAGTGATTGGGTCCATGGTGTGGGCCAATCCCCTGACTGCCACATCTTATTGCAGATTGTTAGTAATGCGCTTATCGTGTCTTCTCCCCCTTCTTGCACTAGCTCTGCAGGGATGTTGTCTGCTCCTGCTGCCTTCCCTTTTTTCAGCGACTTCACTGCAGCCTCTACTTCTTCTCGGAGGATGGGATAGTTGCCATTGTTGGTCACGGGTGGGTTGACAAGTATGCCTGGGTCCCCTGCAGCTCGGTGGTTGTACAAATCTGAGCAGTACTCTGTCCATCTCTTCAGTATGTCTTGGTCTTCCGTAAGACAGTTCCCTTCACTATCTTGAATGATCGAGGAGCGTCCTTGTTTTACACTGGTCAGGTCTTTCACCAGCTGGTATGCTTTTTTGCTATTATTTTTGTTCAGATTTTCTTCTACGTGTTTACACTGATCTTCAATCCACTTATTCTTTGCCTTTTTCATGCTTTTCTTGATATCCTGGTTAATTTCCCTGTATTGTTTAGCTCCTTCTACCTCTGATTTCTTTTTCTTTAATTCTCGACGCTTGTCACATAGAACAAAGATAATGATGTTATTCTGCGCCACCCCCCCCTCCCCCCACCCCTGCAACCCCAACCCCCTCCTCCCCACAGACCTCCCCTCGAACTATTCTTTGCCGAGAGCACAAACACTTGTCAAACTAAGCGCTCGTTTCAGTTTATTCCCGCGCCTCTGATCAGTTGACTATGGAACAGACTTAAGAGGAAAAGCAAACAGACCGCTATTAACCGAACGCCCGTTCATCCCCTCCACCACTTATACGTGATGCCAGAGGCATAGATCCTCATGAGCTGCCCGCGACTTGCGGGCTGATGAGGATCTACAATGGGCCTCGTGCGCACGTTGGCCGGGATCTGATCTCGCTGTGCCGAGTAGCGTGGACTACGTGGAGTTGCGTGGGACCTCTATAGAAACAGGCTGGCTTGTTATGTCAGAAAACACAAAGACGGGGTAAACTATTATATACGCACGTTTGTCTGGCTAATAGTAATATGCCGTGATACCAGAGTTAGGGAAGCCACGCACCTTACAGACTATATCATGATACACACCACGGACATTCACTCAGAGCGAGACAAACACACAGGGCAAACTACGATTAGGTCCCCTGGCCAAATTCTGTGTCAAATTATTTTGGACAAATCTGTCGGCACACTGTGCTTTTCTCCCGCTTGGAAAAGAACGACACGTGCTATCTGAAATACAGCTGCGACACAATTCTTATGTGACGTCATATTGCGGTCGGGACTTGTCCTGTTTTGGCTTGCGCGTGTTTAGTTTTGTTTCTCAGTTGTCGCCCAATGGGAACCAAACAAAAAGACCTGACAAGGACAGAAAATACACGTCTATGTACAGTTGCCATTTCACTAATTATACCATACTACCCAGCTGACCATAACCCAAGGAAAAAAACCACACCAGCACTCCCATCCTACTTAATGCGCTGGATGCGGATGTCCTCAGGTTACACCCAATGCGCAACAAGCCATCGGGCCGACGTTGGCCGCTGTTGGACGTGCGCGTATGCCTGATGACCTTTTGCGCCACTCCAACAGCGTTGCATCAATATACTTACGACAGAAGACAAAGATGTCATGTGCCGGGCTGTGCAGGTCGTAAAGTCATTTAACTCAGTCCAGCCCAGACACACCACAGTAAGATAAGGATCGACCATGATAGTTCAAAGGTGATGCCAGAATAGCTTGGCGCCTATGGGCGCCAAGCTATTCTGGCATCACCGTTGAACTATCATGGTGGATCTGTGTCCTGCACTGCAATGCAGTCTTCAGAGGACAACGGCAAAATTTGGGGATTTCGGTGTTGGGGTAGAATGAGTTAAGCCATTTCTGCGAATCGGCTCAAAGCGCCGCGAAGTGAACCCAACACGCACGCTCACGTGAAACACACGCATTCACTCTGAAGACAAACACAGGACAATACAAATACAAGACATTCACGTGGTGTGAAGGGGCAGCTCAGCTGATAAGGTTTCGGAAATGATGATCTCTTGTATTTAAAATGTGTAAAGTGGCCTGAAGCCGGTAACAAAGTGTAAAGTGGCCTGAAGCCAGTAACAATGTGTAAAGTGGCCTGAAGCCGGTAACAACGTGTAAAGTGGCCTGAAGCCGGCAACAATGTGTAAAGTGGCCTGAAGCCGGTAACAATGTGTAAAGTGGCTTGAAGCCAGTAACAATGTGTAAAGTGGCCTGAAGCCGGTAACAATGTGTAAAGTGGCCTGATTGATTGTACATTGCTTAACGTCCCGACAGCAACAAGGCTTTCTCAGGACGTGCCTGCACTGCTTGTGAAAAAAAACAAAAACTAAACAGAACATTGAATGTATGTCGCCAGCCGGTCAAATACATTAAATAAACCTAACACAGGGCCTAAATAAAGCTAAGACCATTTAGCAACAAACATCCAATATCAAGAGTTACAGGCAGTGCAGACAGTAGGGAGAGTTTTAAAAAGGCAAATACAGGTGAATGGACAAAGGGTAGACAGAAACATGCCCCAGAATAGAGAGATAAACCCACCCTGTGGGGCTGACCAGGGTGACCCTGGGAACTAAAAAATACCTAACCCCACCCAAGTCCCCCAGGGCAGACCCGGGTGGGGGTAAAGTGGCCTGAAGCCGGTAACAATGTGTAAAGTGGCCTGAAGCCGGTAACAATGTGTAAAGTGGCCTGAAGCCGGAAACAAAGTGTAAAGTGGCCTGAAGCTGGTAACAATGTGTAAAGTGGCCTGAAGCCGGTAACAATGTGTAAAGTGGCCTGAAGCTGGTAACAAAGTGTAAAGTGGCCTGAAGCCGGTAACAATGTGTAAAGTGGCCTGAAGCCAGTAACAATATGCAAAGTGGCCTGAAGCCGGTAACAACGTGTAAAGTGGCCTGAAGCCGGTAACAAAGTGTAAAGTGGTCTGAAGCCGGTAACAATGTGTAAAGTGGCCTGAAGCCGGTAACATAGTGTAAAGTGGCCTGAAGCCAGTAACAATGTGTAAAGTGGCCTGAAGCCGGTAACAACGTGTAAAGTGGCCTGAAACCGGTAACAACGTGTAAAGTGGCCTGAAGCTGGTAACAACGTGTAAAGTGGCCTGAAGCTGGTAACAACGTGTAAAGTGGCCTGAAGCTGGTAACAACGTCGGCGTGTCCAGCAAGAAGCACGAAAATCCAGGACCCCCGCGATGTGACAAGCGTGATCTATGCTTCATGCAGATGGTTGGTATTCTCTGGGGAGGTGCAACAGATGTAAATCACATCCCCTCTCTCTAAGTCACGCTGCAGCAACTAACTGTCCAATTAGCTGTGGGGGCCTCGCTCGACATGGCAGACGCGCAGTAAAGTAGTTTCTGAGGAAAATAATAAATGGGTGTTGGGGGTAGGGATGGGGGAGGGGGTGGGAGAGTGGAGGTGGGGGTGGGGTGAGAAGGAGGAAAGAGCAAATGCTGGAATGGGACCATAAAGACGGATGTCCGTCCACCCGCCGTGACGTCACTTGCCCGGTTAACCCTTGTAACCCCACTACCGCATTTCTCACATGTCTCAGGTGTCATCTAACCAATATGTACCAGTTTCACGAGATAGATCGACCAGGATAATTTAAAGGTAGTACCAGATAAGTTGGCGCCATCAGGCGCCAAGCTCATCTGGCACTATTCTCTCGTGCTGTAGGGTGTTGGGGCTATATGGGTTAATACTATACAATACAGTATTATACAATACTCTACAGTACAGTACAATACAACACCATACAGTACAGTACCATACAGTAATAATAATAATAATAATAATAATAATAATAATAATGTACATTTATATAGCGCTTTACCTCCAAATGAATGGTGGTCTAAGCGCTTTACAAGATCAAAATCACAGAACAAAAGTCACCACAAGAAAGAAAACGCTACAATAAATGTTACAAAAACTAAAGTGACACATATCAAAAGCTCACACTCACACACACACACACACACACACACACACACACACACACACACACACACACACACACACACACACACACACACAGTTACTGCTAAAGATTGCTCACGCACTGAAAATGCATCTAACTGTATGCATAAGAAAACAGATAGGTCTTGAGCAGTGATTTAAAAGCAGACATAGTTGGAGTATGTCTGACATGGGCTGGGAGGTCGTTCCATCTGACTGGACCGAAATAAGTAAAGGCAAGCATGCCCTGGCTAGACTTCTTTCGCCTAGGAACCCTGAAAATACGCGTGTCTGATGCGTGGCTGAACGGAGGGATCTTAAAGGCGTGTAAATATGGACCAGGTCGGACAAATATGGGGGAGCAGAACCGGTAATAGCATTCAGTTGTAACACAATTCTTTGAGATACAGGCAGCCAGTGCAGGTCAACAAGTAAGGGTGTTATGTGCTCACGTTTCGGTACTCTGTAAATTAGTCGGGCAGAACAGTTCATAACTCTTTGCAGTTTATCAAGAAGATTCTGAGGAACACCAGCCAAAAGGAAATTACAAAAATCAATGCGTGAAAGAACAAGGGAAGTAACAAGAGTTTTAGTACTATACAATACTATACAGAACAATACAATACAGTACAATACAGTACTATACAGAACAATACAATACAGTACAATACAATACAGTACTATACAATACTATACAGAACAGTACAATACATTACTATACAACACAATACAGAACAGTACAATACAGTACAATACAGTACTATACAATACAATAAATAATATACAATACTATACAGTACAGTACAATACAATACAATAATATGTTGCTGAAGAAAGATGATAGTGTGTGCTAACTGGGGCTCGAAGGGGTGGGTGATAGGGGCTCAAGCGGATAATAATATTACCGGTCATTATATCGACGCTTTGTGTGAATCGGCTGAAAGCGCCACGAAGTGCCGAACCCAACACGCACGCTCACGTGAAACACACGCATTCACTCTGAAGACAAACACAGGACAAGACAAACACAGGACAAGACAAACACAAGATGTTCACGTGGTGCGAATGGTCAGCGCATGTGTCATTGGTTTGTGAAACGTCATTTGTCATGACGTATGCGAACCGTCCTAAAAAGTCCCTTCTATAAATTGAAGGGACTTAATAACAAACAAACAAAGATGCCTTGAATCTTTTCGTCATTATACTCTTGGTTAACCCATTTAGCCCCAATACATTACCGCAGGACATGGATCGTGATAAATTAAGGGTAGTGCCAGATTAGCTTGGCGCCTTCAGGCGCCAAGCTAATCTGGCACTACCCTTGATTTATCACGGGCCATCCATCTCCTGCCACTGGTACATAGTTATCAGGTGACATCACCAACATTTGGGAAACGGGGCCTTGGGATGAAGAGGGTTAAACTGAGTTGACAGCGTCTAGGCCTGCATGCTGTGTTGACAGCGTCTAGACCTGCATGGTGTGTTGACAGCGTCTAGGCCTGCATGCTGTGTTGACAGCGTCTAGGCCTGCATGCTGTGTTGACAGCGTCTAGGCCTGCATGCTGTGAGGCTTTTCTCACCGAGGGAGGCTCTTTGGTTTAACTCCATTGTGCACACAGTCACTGGTAGAATCGATGGTTTCATTCACCCCTTGACTGCTGCCTGACCATACCGTTCGGCGGGAATGGCGTTACGGTGTCGTCAGCAACAGCGAAGGGGTTACTATATAGACAAGGGAATATATGTCTGTGCTAAAGTGGTTAACTTCGCGGGCGAAAATCTACCCACTGATTGAATCTACACAGCACGATTCCATGCATCCAAACGTCAATCCACCCAGAGCAGATTCTCGCGAGCGCGAATGCACGCATGTCTCGAACGGATTTCATC
>BTPG01000004.1:166493487-166513487 GCA_036245525.1 Semisulcospira habei
CCCCAAATAAATAAATAAATCACCAACAACAAAACTGCGATGACTGAAGCTAGGTATAATGTTCAGTTTGGTACATAGTTCAGGTGAATATACTGGTCAATTTAAAACACATAAAACACTGTCACAATTGCCTCCTCTTGGAGTGCGGCTCTGTGTACATTTTAACACTATGGCTTCAGTAGTCTCCGAGACAATGCCAACCTTAAAAGTCTGCCACAGAATGGAGTAAATTCCTCCTGGGAGTAATTCTGTCGTGTGTGTGAAGGGGGAGGGTGTGTCTGATTTTTTCCTTAAAAAAAAAAGAAACAAGAGTAAACAGCCAGTGATACTAAATCGGCCGGCAATGGTTGTACAGTAAACAGACAGAGATAATCGGC
Organism: Semisulcospira habei; assembly: GCA_036245525.1. Classification (NCBI taxonomy): domain Eukaryota; kingdom Metazoa; phylum Mollusca; class Gastropoda; family Semisulcospiridae; genus Semisulcospira; species Semisulcospira habei. The sequence goes on from BTPG01000004.1 coordinate 166,493,865, forward strand.
CGGGAATGGTTGTACAGTAAACAGACAGAGATAATCGGCCGGCAATGATTGTAGAGTAAACAGACAGAGATAATCGGTCGGCAATGATTGAGAGTAAACAGACAGAGATAATCGGTCGGCAATGATTGTAAAACAGAGATAATCGGCCGGCAATGATTGTAGAGTAAACAGACAGAGATAATCGGTCGGCAATGATTGTACAGTAAACAGGCAGAGATAATCGGCCGGGAATGGTTGTACAGTAAACAGAGCCCGGGATAATCGGCCGGCAATGGTTGTACAGTAAACAGAGGCGTAATGACCTGAGTCAACAGGTGTCCTGCCTTAGCGTCAAGGTATGAAGTGTGGAAAGGTGCGATAACGTCACTCCCTTGTCTGCATGAAGCAAACTGTGGGAGATGGCTCTTCGACCGGGCAGGCGTCAAGCTGTTCAGTTGGTACTATAGCTTGATGTGTCATTGTCAGTCTACAACCTATTTTTCAGTCGGTACTATAGCTTGATGTGTCACTGTCAGTCTACAACCTATTGTTCAGGTTCGGTACTAATAGCTTGATGTGTCACTGTCAGTCTAACAACCTATTGTTCAGGTCGGTACTATAGCGTTGCTCTGTCACTGTCAGTCTACAACCTATTGTTTAGTCCGGTACTATAGCTGAAGTGTCACTGTCAGTCTACAACTATTGTTTCAGCGGATACGATAGCTTGATTTTCACTGGTCATCTACATCACTATTGTTCAGTCGGTACTATAGCTTGATGTGTCACTGTCAGTCTACAACCTATTGTTTAGTCGGTACTATAGCTTGATGTGTCACTGTCAGTCTACAACCTATTGTTCAGTCGGTACTATAGCTTGATGTGTCACTGTCAGTCTACAACCTATTGTTCAGTCGGTACTATAGCTTGATGTGTCACTGTCAGTCTGCAACCTATTGTTCAGTCGGTACTATAGCTTGATGTGTCACTGTCAGTCTACAACCTATTGTTCAGTCGGTACTATAGCTTGAATGTGTCACTGTCAGTCTGCACCTATTGTTCAGTCGTGGCACGATCTTAACTATAGCTTGATGTGTCACTGTCAGTCTACAACCTATTGTTTTCAAAAGTCGGTACCTACAGCTTGATGTGTCACTGTCAGTCTACAACCTATTGTTCAGTCGGTAATATAGCTTGATGTGTCACTGTCAGTCTACAACCTATTGTTCAGTCGGTACTATAGCTTGATGTGTCACTGTCAGTCTGCAGCCTATTGTTCAGTCGGTACTATAGCTTGATGTGTCACTGTCAGTCTACAACCTATTGTTCAGTCGGTACTATAGCTTGATGTGTCACTGTCAGTCTACAACCTATTGTTCAGTCGGTAATATAGCTTGATGCGTCACTGTCAGTCTACAACCTATTGTTCAGTCGGTAATATAGCTTGATGCGTCACTGTCAGTCTGCAAGGTATTGTTCAGTCGGTACTATAGCTTGCTTTGTCACTGTCAGTCTGCAACCTATTGTTCAATCGGTACTATAGCTTGCTGTGTCACTGTCAGTCTACAACCTATTGTTCTGTCGGTACTATAGCTTGATGTGTCACTGTCAGTCTACAACCTATTGTTCAGTCGGTACTATAGCTTGATGTGTCAATGTCAGTCTACAACCTATTGTTCAGTCGGTACTATAGCTTGATGTGTCACTGTCTGTCTACAACCTATTGTTCAGTCGGTACTATAGCTTGATGTGTCACTGTCAGTCTACAACCTATTGTTCAGTCGGTACTATAGCTTGCTTTGTCACTGTCAAGTCTGCAACCTATTGTTCAGTCGGTACTATAGCTTGCTGTGTCACTGTCAGTCTACAACCTATTGTTCAGTCGCTACTATAGCTTGATGTGTCACTGTCAGTCTACAACCTATTGTTCAGTCGGTACTATAGCTTGATGTGTCACTGTCAGTCTACAACCTATTGTTCAGTCCGTACCTATAGCTTGATGTGTCACTGTCAGTCTACAACCTATTGTTCAGTCGGTACTATAGCTTGATGTGTCACTGTCAGTCTACAACCTATTGTTCAGTCGGTACTATTAAGCTTGCTGTGTTCACTGTCAGTCTACAACCTATTGTTCCAGTCCGGTACTATAGCTATGATGTGTCACTGTCAGTCTACAACCTATTGTTCAGCTCGGTTACTATAGCTTGATGTGTCTCTGTCAGTCTACAACCTATTGTTCAGTCGGTACCTATAGCTTGATGTGTCACTGTCAGTCTACAACCTATTGTTCAGTCGGTACTATAGCTTGATGTGTCACTGTCAGTCTACAACCTATTGTTCAGTCGGTACCTATAGCTTGATGTGTCACTGTCAGTCTACAACCTTTCATAACCCACATAGCCCCACGCACTACAGCAGGAGACGGATCGACCATGATAATTCAAGGGTAGTGGCCGGATTAGCTTGGAGCCGACAGCGCCAAGCTAATCCGGCACTACCCTTGAATTATCATGGTCGATCCATCTCCTGCAACTGGTATATGCTCGTTAGGTGACACCTCCAAACGTGGAGAAACTGATGCGGCCTTGACGTTAAATGTGTACAGAGAAATGGAATGTCTCCAATAATTTGTTAACTTTTACGACGACAAACGATTCTAACATGCGATGCCAAAAGGTTGTAAAGTGTGACTCACATGGCTCAAGATGTGATAGGATAGGAATACAGCTGAATGTATTTAGGGCGGCCCACCTCAGTTATGTCGGACCACCTGTCATTAAAGATGACCATTTCGGCGGCTGTAGCCATTGTCCTTAATGACAGGTGACATTTGTTTGCCCTTCACAGCTTCTTTCCTGAAGTGTCTGGTAGTTGCTCACACCAAGTCAACTTAGACATATCTGTGTAGCTGCTCACACCAGGATTGTACAGATATGTCTGTGTAGTTGCTGACACCAGGTTTGCCACCAGTACAGACCTGTCTGTGTAGTTGCTCACACCAGGTTTGACGTACAGACATGTCTGTGTAGCTGCTCACACCAGGATTGTGTAGTTGCTCAAGTAATGAGCGGGACATCATAGGGACACGCGCCACGGTGTGACAAATGTCCGGCGCGGTGAAATTAGCGTTCATATCTAATGTCTTTCCGACTAAGGGCACTAAGATAGCGGTGTCCTCTGTCTCGCCCCCCGCCCCCCCCCCCCCCCCACCTCCTCTCACATTGGTTGCCTCCCTCGATACGCTACGCGGCACGAATCGTGAGGAGCGGATCGAGAGAAGTAGCCATTGTGCCCTCCCTCCCTCCCTCCCTCCCCTACCCCCCCCTCCCCCCCGCCCTCCAAGTCGGGACTCATACGCGAAGGTTACACACCGAGTGAACCCTTTGCCTGTCGGTAGCGGTTTTTGTCACAATGATTTCGACAGGGTGTCAGGGTGTTATTCTGACAGGGTGTCAGGGTGTTATTCCTACAGGGTGTCAGTGTATTCCGACAGGGTGTCAGGGTGTTATTCCGACAGGGTGTCATGGTATTCCGACAGGGTGTCAGGGTGTTATTCCTACAGGGTGTCAGGGTATTCCGACAGGGTGTCAGGGTGTTATTCCTACAGGGTGTCAGGGTATTCCGACAAGGTGTCAGGGTGTTATTCCGACAGGATGTCAGGGTGTTATTCCGACATGGTGTCAGGGTATTCCGACAGGGTGTCAGGGTTTATTTCCGACAGTGGTGGGGGTCAGTGGTGTTATTCCGACAGGGTGTCAGGGTATTCCGACAGTGTCAGGGTGTTATTCCGACAGGGTGTCAGGGTGTTATTCTGACAGGGTGTCAGGGTATTATTCCGACAGGGTGTCAGGGTATTCCGACAGTGTCAGGGTGTTATTCCGACAGGGTGTCATTCTCACAGGGTGTCAGGGTGTTATTCCTACAGGGTGTCAGGGCGTTATTCCGACAGGATGTCAGGGTGTTATTCCGACAGGAATCATCGCAACAAAAACCGCTACCGACACGCAAAGGGTGAAGAGTGTGACGTAGACCCTACTCTCCAGTAGTAAGGGACATTCATAGTTCTCAGTTTTCAACGTTCGACTGTCGCGTAGTTAGTTGGGTTTCTTTTGAACGAGCGACTGTCGCGTAGTTAGTTGGGTTTCTTTTGAACGAGCGACTGTCGCGTAGTTAGTGGGGTTTCTTTTGAACGAGCGACTGTCGCGTAGTTAGTTGGGTTTCTTTTGAACGAGCGACTGTCGCGTAGTTAGTTGGGTTTCTTTTGAACGAGCGACTGTCGCGTAGTTAGTGGGGTTTCTTTTGAACGAGCGACTGTCGACAAGAAACGGGAATGCAATGACGGTGTATAGCAAGCTTCTACCACAAACATAGACTGTATAGTCAGTCAACTGTGTGCACGAAAGTACTCGGCGGGTACACACAAGGCATACCTTTTAAAGAAAGTGGGTACAACAAGGAAATAATCTAAGCCCTACTCTGTTCAATATTTTCATCAACGACCTCCCAAGTTGCTTAAAAGACGAAGACTCCCCAACCGTTAACAAGACGACAGGTACTGAAATACCGTGCTCACTGTACGCACTGCAGACGATCTAGCGGTTCTGTCCACAACAAAAGCTGGCCTCCAGAACAAATTAAATAGACTACATAAATACTGTGAAGACTGGGGCCTGACTGTCAATAAAACAAAACAAAGATAATCGCATTCGCACGAGCCAGCACCAAAAGTACCCACCGTATTTAGGTATGGAAACGATTTAATAGAAACTGAAGATACATACAAGTACCTAGGGGTAATGTTCAATAACAAAGGTAGCTTTACATCAGCACAAGACCACCCAAGCCAGCAAAGCCACTCACACCCTTAAACGCTCACTCTACAAACAAAACCTACAAACTAAAACGATAATGCAACTGTTTGACTCTCTAGTGGTCCCTGTCGCAACATATGCATCAGAAGTATGGTTCCCTTTCACACAAAAGGCAAATAAGTATGACAGTGACCTGAGGTCACCTCTTCGATGACTGCCATGAAGGGACAAATGCCTCACGAGTGCATTCAACTGAATTTGCTAAGTCTATCTTAGGCATCCACAAAAAAGCTATGAATATTCCGGCCCTAGCTGAGATCGGACAGTTCCATGTGAGCATCAGAGTATCGGTCCAAATGATAGGTTTTTGGCTTCACAAACTCTGATAGCACCTCCTACCTCACACACGCGTATCACGAACAGCGGCTCGAGACCACCGCCCCGTGGGTCGCTTTTACAAGACAAATTCTCTGCTCACTGGGCCGGCTTTTGCCACGCGTGGGCAACCAGTGTAAGAGGAACCTCACTTAAAACAGCCCTCCATAGAAAACTAGACTAGAGCAATACACTAGATACTGGAACAGAATTAAGCGGAGCAACACATCTAGACTGACCTTGTATAATAAAGCAACTGATAAATACGAAATACAAAGCTACCTTATGCACACAAAAATACGAGAACACACTGAAACAAGCCCTCACCAAGTTACGAGTAAGTGCCCACATGCTAGAAGTAGAAAGAGGCAGGTATACAAACACACCCCGGGAACATAGACTATGTCGCGCGTGTGGAGTAGTAGAGGACGAAATTCACATGCTAGACAGCGATTGTAGCTTATATCATCAGCTCAGAACTCAGCTAGCTACAAGTACAGACTGCCATAAGCCAAGCCAACCGTACTAACCAGGGAGGATGCACAATGCACTCTAGCAAAGTTCGTATTTGACTGCTTCTCCATAAGGGAGAGAAACGTAACGACCATACAGCATTAATACTGCGTACCCTCCTCTCTCTTCTTTTTCACGCCCCGGACCGTCGGAGACGCTACAAGACCGGACGGAATCATGGACCACGCGAAAATCACCGGCGGTCACAGGAAGTAATACAGACGGGACTCCACGAACCAAGACGCTGCGAGGTGAATACCAATGAACTGACGTACTGCCGACAGAAAAGTGCAAAATTCCGTGTGGACTGAAAGAGCTTAAAGAATGATATAAAGTAATGTACATGATAGTTAAGTCCGATCCATCTGTGTCCTTTGGCCCCAATGGGCCCCTCGACAATAAACGTTGTTCTGTTCTAGACAACACGCCACACTGACATCTCCAAGAGGCATAGATCCTCGTGTGGGCAGGGGGGCCCATGAAGATCTATGCCCCTTAAATATGTTTGGAGCTTTGTCTGTGCTTGGTTGGTTAGTTCGGGGTTTAACGTCCACTGGCACCGAAGTGATAATGGACGGCCCTGACGGGCGGGTTATGGGGACAGGGAAATCTATTGCTTATGGAGTACGACCTGAACACTGATCAATTCAGGCGCACTGCAACTGTGCCACTTTGGTTTACCAGGACCTTTCAACAGACACTGATGCTATTGAACAAGCCCGTCTTTTTAACCTGGATTGTGAGTCCAGCTACCGGGGCCGGGACGGGGATCCGAACCCTGTCTATGCTTGTGGTAGAGTTTCCCCTCGTTGTTGTACTAGTGGCTCGTTGAAAACCAAACCCCACTAGTGCCCAACCTGCTTAGGGTTCATGGTTCAGGTCCAGATTTGGGCAAAGTAGACTGATATGGAACACACTGTTATTGTCATAATTCAAAACGTCGGGCTGTTCTGACTTGCCCGCATGGTTTTCTTGTCGTTATGTAAAAGTAACCTTGTCCAAACAGTAACATATTAATTACATGCTGGAATTCACCAATAACTTGAACACGTGTTGTGAAGTGTCCACGTGGGTACTAACCAAACGTGGCTACGAGTACTGCCCCTTGACCTTGACACATTCTGCCCCAGGACTGAACTCCCCAAGTTGCCCTCCGAAGGACTGTATTACAATTCTAGATACAGATTGAGCATGATAGTTCAAGGGTGGTGCCAGAATAGCTTGGCGCCTATGGGCTGACTGACTGACTGACTGACCGCCTATGGGCGCCAAGCTATACTGGCACCACCCTTGAACTATCATGCGAGATTCGTGTCTTGCTGTGGTGTATCTGGGCTGAATGAGTTAACCACAACTTCTGGGTGATGACTGAAAAGAAGGAAAGAGTGCACTGAGTCTTTCAGTTTACGACAACCAACTTCTCCGTTAACTGTGCGGACATTTCTGTTTCTGAAATCTTTGTCCATTCAACGCCCCAAACGCCCGCCAACAACGTCCATGAAACATGGATACACACTGGTCTCTTGCAGTTGGATCGTGTTCACTTTTTCTCAGCAGCGAAATGGTTAAATTGCAAGACATTATATACAAGTCATGGAACAGGTCTCTATATGATACACGTATACAAGTCATGGAACAGCTGGGTCTCTATATGATACACGTATCTTGCAGCAGGTCCATATTTGACTGACACACGTGTACAAGTCATGGCCGAACAGGTCCCTATATTAAAGTATATGATACACTTGTAAAAGGCCCAAAAACTAATAAACCAAAGACAGATAATGGTGTCTTACCTTCCCAATGAATCCGTTCTGTTCAACATAACCGCTCAGTGAATCGCGCCACTATTGGTGCAAAGACACAACTAACACATCACAGTCAAGTTCTCTGATTAGTGTAGCCGGCGACTGGCGTTCCGGTACTCCGCCTTGCAGCACTAATACACTAGTACCACTGACACACTGGTTACACCCACTGTCAGGAACGAATTACGTGCATTTAACCCCTTCACTGCGGAGAAAAGTGAACACGATCCAAATGCAGAAGACATAGAACCTCATGAGCCCCCGCAATTGCCGGGGCTCAGTGACAATCTATGCCGGCCTCTTGCTGAGACCACATTGTAGCCATGATCTTTGGACGCCGGCTGGGGCTTTGGCGAGTCAGTCATTAACACAGACTTCACAAGCACTGTCTGCGATCACCTGCAGTGTAGGGATTAACTCATTCGCGACGTACCGCATGGGGATACGCGGCCAAAGGCCGCGTATCCCCATGCGGTACGTCGCGAATGAGTTAATACGTGTGCCCGTGTGTGATTGTGGTCCTTACGGCGTATCAACTCCTGTCTCACACTATGTTGTCACACAACGAGGGATCGGTACTACACGTCACTATCACGTCAGTGTCGTCATGCGCCAGACAAGCTGTGACCCTCAGACTGTGTTGTGTACTCTCTGCCGACTCAGTGTCAGTATGACGTGTCGTCACAGGCGGCGCTAAACAAGCTGTGTCCCGGCTCAGACAGTTGTGTACGCTCTGCCGACTGCAAGGCTGTTCACCTGTCGCACCTTATTACGACACAGCGCAGGGAGCTACAGGGCGCCACCCGCGTGGCCGCCTGAAAATTGCGTCTTGTATTTCACCGCTGCACTGGCGAAATACAGCAAGCAATAAGCCACAGACCAGGGGAACAGATCCTCCCGTGCCCTCGCAGAAGCGGAGGCTGATGAGGGTGTATATATACGGACACACAGATATATGTCTCTCTACTCATTGTACCCCAAGACCGAAATCCCCCAAATGTTGCCGTTGTCCTCTGAAGACTGTACTGCAGTGCACGACACAGATCGACCATGATAGTTCAAGGGGTCAGGTGGTCAGTCAGTCAGTCAGCCCATAGGCGCCAAGCTATTCTGGCATCACCCTTGAACTATCATGGTCGATCCTTGTCTTGCTGCGGTGTGTCTGGCGTAGAATGAGTTAACCTCACTCACATCTGTTAACCCCTTCAGTTTCTGCGGCCACTGGACAAATACTTTATTTCTGAAATCTCTGTCCACGCAACTACCCCATAAGCCACTGTCACCCATCCCGTGCACACGATGCCCAGTGGATTCAGCAACAGGCCTCGATTGTCACAGGGCCCGGCAAGTGCGCGGGACATGAGGCTCTATGTTACCTCTTGCAGTTGGGCGGTGTTGAGTTGTTCTCGGCAGCCAAGAGGTCAAGTCGAGTCATGCACACCAAGTTATGACTTTCGCAACGTTGGAGGCGTGTATGCTTTATACAGGCTTGCCCGCTGCAATGCCCCTCGGGACAGCTCAGTGGAGTTGCTGATTAGCTTGGCGCATTACCAACTCGGTAGGGGGATGGATCGGCCATGATAGTTCAAGGGTAGTGCCAGATTAGCTTGGCACCTTTCCAGGCGCCAACTAATCAGGCACTGTCCTTTAACTACCATGGCCGATCCCGGCACCTGCCGTCAGTCTGCCAGTGAAAGGGTGAACATGTGTAATTGTGAAGCATCTTCAAGCGACCTGCTGCAGGCAGTAAAGTGTTCACAACCCGCCGTATCTCCATTCAGTCAATGTTCTCAGCAGGTCTTAAGGCCCCGCCACAAGTGCCGGTTGTGCCCGATTTTGAAGCCGATTCCGATCCGATTGCGATCGGATGACGTCAATTATCCGATCCGGTCCCAATCGGCTGGGAATCGGGTGTCTAAAACCTGCTCTATTTTTCTGATCCGAATCGGTCCCGATCGTAAGCTTCAACCAATCAGAGCGCGTCTCGCAACTACGCATGTCGTTTCAGTTTGCAACGGCGGAACACGCCCGTTGCGGATGTTTCGCACGCCCTCTTCCCGAATATGATGCAAAACTGCTGATAATGCAAGCACATCATCATCACTGTCAAAACTAGCAGCCATTTTGCAGAACAGGTACGACTTTGATCTTCGGTTCAAACCGGTCGGCTAAATAAAGTCGGGGAATGTGAGGCAGTGCACACGTTTTTGCAGTCCGGTCCGATCACCTACCGATTCGAAACTGATCGGGAATCGGCCTCAAAACCGGGCCTGTGTAGCGGGGTCACTACCCTTGAATTATCATGGTCGACCCATCTTCTGCTGTAGTGGGTCAGAGCTGAATGGGTTAAGGAAGGTTTCACTGACAACACACGCCTCCTCCGCACTGTCGTGAAAGGGTGAAATGCGTGAGCTTCACTCAATAACACGCTGAATAAAGGCCGTGGGGAATAGATTAGTCAACTGAAGCCGACGCAGGCAGGTGCCACTGTAAGCGGCTGGACTGACGGAGATAGGAAAGCACATTCCTTACTGAGCCAAAAACAAAGGCCCGTGTAGGTGACTTCGAGGTGCAGTCCAGGTCGTACTCGCACACATTCCCAGCGTGCAATGCATACCGTGCTATTAATTTCCTGTCACGGCATACAAGTCATTGTAATGTGTCCTTTGATAAAGAAACAAGATGAGGATTTCATCCCATAGTCTACCGTATTGTTTGGAGCTCAGATGTGTTTACCTTTTTAGGAACATTCAGAGTTGTTCATATTTTTAGGCTTATGATGCTAATGCATTTCTCTCCTCTCTAAGCCAACCTCTGATCAACACACACGTCGGCGCACACAAATAAAGACGGACACACGGTGCTTCCCATCATTAGTACGCTCTGTGGGCTCGTGTAGCGACAGGAATCCATCTCCTTCTACTCTAACCCACCCTCTGATCCACACACACTGGCACAGAAATAAAGACGGACACACGGCGATTCCCGTCATTCGTAAGATCTGTGGTCTGGCTTAGCATAGCTATTCTGAAGAAGAACAATAGCACGAGCAGCGAAATGATGTCACTTCAAGCATCATTAGCCCCACGACGCCGTGCCAGTGTTCATAGTGACGACTCGATGTTATACGTCACTCATCGCAGTACTAACATTTGACGTATCAGACGATCAAATTTGCAATTTTCTTGCTGATTTTCATACCTAGAGCTTACAGATCACAATTTGACCTAATTCTACCCAGGGCTGGGACAAATAGCAGGCTTATGCAAAACAGTTTATGAAAAATCATGCGGGTATTAATGAGAAGATAGTTTTTTTTTCGTAAAAGAAAAATTAAAGTTATGTTAGCTGTTTTACAGATGACTCCGAAAAAGTGGTGCAGAAAATTATCTGATTTTCACACCTAGGGCATACAGGTCTAAATTGACCTAATCGTACCCGACAGCCGAGACAAACTGTAGGCTTATGTAAATACCGTATATGAAAAAATCATGCGATTATTAATGAGAAGATTGTTTTTATTTTCGTAAAAAAAGATTCAATTGTTTTAAGATTAACCCATTATATTTTTAAAAAAAATATCTTCAATTATCACTCAAAAGGTAATAGAGGTGTACAATGCTGGTTACGAACTCATTCAATAACTCCCTTTTAACTAGCTATGTGCAAAATATCTAGTAAAAATAATACAAATTACGGACTCCAGTGTGGATCAACCGGTTTTTGTCAAACGGCCATTTTCTGGCCAATGAGCATATTAATAAAAAAAATTAAAAAAATAGGTCTCGAAATTATTCTTTTACGGACAATATCATACAATTTCAAGCTTGTCCGTCCGCAAACGCGGGCTCTAATCGCTGTCGCACACACACACACACACACACACACACACACACACACACACACACACACACACACACACACACACACACACACACACGCACACGCGCGCGCGCGAGCAGCGCTTTGGCGCCCAAAAGACGTTCTCTATAAAGGTTTGCGTAGCTAGACGTGACGTCATTTCTATCTTGATACTTCTTTGCCAGTATTTCTGCCCCACACACCCAAAACGTCATGTGCATGCTCCGGAATGTACTCCGACCAACCCCATTTCAAAGTCTGCCGTATTTTTAATACGGTAGACAAAAAAATAACGGTCTGATTTGTATGAGTGGAATATGTCATCCTGCGAAAGACACCAGGCCAGGTGCTCCGCTATAGCGTCACAACACTAACCCCGCTACAGCGTCACAACACTAACCCCACTGTAGCATCACAACACTAACCACGTCATAGCGTCACAACACTAACCACGCTACATCGTCACAACACTAACCACGCTACAGCGTCACAACACTAACCACGCTATAGCGTCACAAAACTAACCCCGCTAGAGCGTCACAACACTAACCCCGCTATAGCGTCACAACACTAACCACGCTACAGCGTCACAACACTAACTACGATACAGCGTCACAACACTAACCACGCTATAGCGTCACAACACTCACCCCGCTATAGCGTCACAACACTCACCCCGCTATAGCGTCACAACACTCACCCCGCTATAACGTCACAACACTCACCCCGCTATAGCGTCACAACACCCACCCCGCTATAGCGTCACAACACTCACCCCGCTTTAGCGTCACAACACCCACCCCGCTATAGCGTCACAACACTCACCCCGCTATAGCGTCACAACACTAACCCCGCTATAGCGTCACAACACTCGCCCCGCTATAGCGTCACAACACTAAAACCGCGAAATAGCGTCACAACACTAACCACGCTACAGGGTCACAACATTAACCACGCCATAGCGTCACAACACTAACCACGCCACAGTGTCACAACACTCACCCCTGCTATAGCGTCACAACACTCACCCCGCTATAGCGTCACAACACCCACCCAGCTTTAGCGTCACAACACTAACCCGTCACAACAGTCACCCCGCTATAGCGTCACAACAGTCACCCCGCTATAGCGTCACAACACCCACCCCGCTATAGCGTCACAATAGTCACCCCGCTATAGCGTCACAACACTAACCCCGCTATAGCGTCACAACACTCACCCCGCTATAGCGTCACAACACTAAAACCGCGAAATAGCGTCACAACACTAACCACGCTACAGGGTCACAACAATAACCACGCCATAGCGTCACAACACTAACCACGCTATAGCGTCACAGCACTCACCCCGCTATAGCCTCACAGCACTAACCCCGCTATAGTGCCATAACGCTCACCCCGCTATAGCGTCACAACACGAAGCGAAGTGACATCGAAGTCATTGAGCTGTGTGTTTTATACTGATGTACAAGGCGAGAGCGAAGTCACTGGGCTGTGTGCTTTACACTGATGTACATTGGGCTGTGTGTTTTACACTGATGTACTAAGGCGAGAACACCCCAAAAAGGGCCCGGACTTTATTATATCATTTTGTTTTAAAAATGGGGTCGGGGGGGGGGGATAGGGGGGTGGGGTGGGGGGGTGGGGGGTGGGTGGGGGGGGAGGAGGTTCCGGAATCCTGGACCCCCCCCCGCCCCCCCCCCCCCACACATCTGCCCCTGGCGTACACGCTTGTGTTGTTAGGACGTAACTCCGTCACGGTCAGTGCACGCACACTGTGTTGTGTAAACTTTGTCAACTCAGAGACAAAGCGTCCCAGCCGTCAAAGGAACATGCATGTCGTTCTACAGCGTGTTTTCTGCAAGAGGCATAGAACTATACCGCTTGCAGCTGGGTGATGAGGATCTATACCGCTTGCAGCTGGGTGATGATGAACTATACCGCTTACAGCTGGGTGATGAGGATCTATACCGCTTGCAGCTGGGTGATGAGGATCTATACCGCTTGCAGCTGGGTGATGACTGAGGATCTATACCGCTTGCAGCTGGGTGATGAGGATCTATACCGCTTGCAGCTGGGTGATGAGGATCTATACCGCTTGCAGCTGGGTGATGAGGATCTATACCGCTTGCAGCTGGGTGATGAGGATCTATACCGCTTGCAGCTGGGTGATGAGGATCTATACCGCTTGCAGCTGGGTGGTACTGACGTTTTCTCGGCACTGAACGGGTTAAAACACACAACCACACATACAGGCACGTATACAAACGCACAAACACATCCACGCAGACACACAAACACACGCATGCACACACGCAATCACACACACACACACAACCACACATACAGGCACGCATACAAACGCACAAATAATTCACGCGGACACACAAACACACGCACGCACACACACACAATCACACACACACACACAACCACACATACAGGCACGCATACAAACGCACAAACACATCCACGCGGACACACAAACACACGCACGCACACACGCAATCACACACACACACACGCAAACACACACATACACACACGCACGCACGAACACACACGATGGCCGCCACTGGCACACCTCCCCCCTCCCCCCTCCCACAGTGACGCCGTATGCACCTGTTTGAAGAGATTGGGCAAACACGTCGCTTACGCTCCACTCAGATAGCTAAACACCCTGTGTGCTGCCTTCACCCAAAGTCCACCCCGTGTCAGGATGACCCCCCCCCCCCACACACACACACACACGGTTAGCCCATCAACTGCCAGGGCAAGGCGAGCGCTACTCAGCTGCCTGAGACCTACACCTTCATCAGTGGCAGGAGTTGGTCAGGATGCGCGTCTGGTGATTATTAGCTCTATATTCTTGATGCTAATAGTTTTTTTTTTCTCCATTTATGGCATGTACGTTCTTCACGCCACTGGTAGCGAAGGGGTTAAGCTGATATTAACCCAGACACCCGTGGTCAACTGCAGTCAGTAAGACATGAATGGACCATGAAGCAGTGGACAGAAGACAACTCCCAACTGTCAAGATGGCCACCTCAGTTAGGATTGAATGCGTTATCTCATGGTGACATGCTCGGATGACCTCCCTGTCTCTTTCGCCTCGTAAAACAACTAACTCATTCGATTAACTCAATTAAGTCATTCGAGACGTGCCGCCCCCGGATACGCGGCTTATGCCTGCTCCACGTCTACACCAGGCTTATGCCGCGTATCGGGGGCGGCACGTCTCGAATGAGTTAAAGAACGAAATCCTTGTCATGAGCCCCTCCAATCCAGTCGGAGGCGTAATTCTGGGATTAGATCGCCTCCAGTCGCCACTGGGTCATTACAACGCCACGCAGATTTAGTACAAGGACCCTCCGACCCAGGCCGCTGTCATTGTGGGATTACAACGCCACGCAGATTCAGAACAAGGACCCTCCGACCCAGGCCGCTGTCATTGTGGGATTACAACGCCACGCAGATTCAGTACAAGGACCCTCCGACCCAGGCCGCTGTCATTGTGGGATAAGAACGCCACGTAGATTCCGCACAAGGACCCTCCGACCCAGGCCGCTGTCATTGTGGGATTACAACGCCACGCAGATTCCGCACAAGGACCCTCCGACCCAGGCCGCTGTTCAGTTGGGCTTACAGTGTTGTGCAGACGGACCCCGTTCAACAGCCAAAACTCCGACAATCAGCAGGCGTTTCCCCAAACTATCCACAACTAGGAAATGTTTTCCCCAAACTATCCACAACTAGGAAATGTTTTCCCCAAACTAGCCACAACTAGGACATATTTTCCCCAAACTAGCCATAACTAGGAAATGTTTTCCCCAAACTATACACAACTAGGAAATGTTTTCCCCAAACTATCCACAACTAGGAAATGTTTTCCCCAAACTATCCACAACTAGGAAATGTTTTCCCCAAACTATCCACAACTAGGAAATGTTTTCCCCAAACTAGCCACAACTAGGAAATGTTTTCCCCAAACTAGCCACAACTAGGAAATGTTTTCCCCAAACTAGCCACAACTGGGAAATGTTTCCCCCAAACTAGCCACAACTAGGAAATTTTCCCCCAAACTAGCCACAACTAGGAAATGTTTTCCCCAAACTAGCCACAACTAGGAAATGTTTTCCCCAAACTAGCCACAACTAGGAAATGTTTTCCCCAAACTATCCATAACTAGGAAATGTTTTCCCCAAACTAGCCACAACTAGGAAATGTTTTCCCCAAACTAGCCACAACTAGGAAATGTTTTCCCCAAACTAGCCACAACTAGGAAATGTTTTCCCCAAACTAGCCACAACTAGGAAATGTTTTCCCCAAACTAGCCACAACTAGGAAATGTTCCCCCCAAACTAGCCACAACTAGGAAATGTTTTCCCCAAACTAGCCACAACTAGGAAATGTTTTCCCCAAACTAGCCACAACGAGGAAATGTTTCTCCAAACTAGCCACAACTAGAAAATGTTTTCCCCAAACTAGCCACAACTAGGAAATGTTTTCCCCAAACTAGCCACAACTAGGAAATGTTTTCCCCAAACTAGCCACAACTAGGAAATGTTTTCCCCAAACTAGCTACAACTATGAAATGTTTTCCCCAAACTAGCCACAACTAGGAAATGTTTTCCCCAAACTGGCCACAACTAGGATATGTTTCTACAGATCTATAACCATTCTTACTACAGTACAGCCGGCAGCGGGCTGGTTCTCTCTCTCGCTCTCTCTCTCCCCCCCCCCCCACACCCCCGCCCTCCCTCTCTCTCTCTCTGCGCCGTTTATTTGAGCGATGTGCTCAGTTAGCATGTCGTTCGAGGTGAAGGTATCTTGTGGAGTGCCCCCCCCCCCCCCCACCACACCCCGGGTGGGATTGTCTGGGGAGGGCTCCCTCAAACGGTGATTATGACACGTGGATACATTTTTCGATACATTGTGTTTTGTTAAATCACTGTTGATGTTTGTATATAGTGTTGTTGTAATTCGCATTACTTTCGATGTTGTTTGTGAGTGTAATGTAGCTTTGCCTGTTATTGTATGTCAGTAGATGTAGCAAGGACAGATTGGAAGAAAGGCCTGTGCGCCTAATATCTCAATCCTTGATAAATAAAGTTTCAATCAGTCTCTATCTCCCCCTCTCTATCTCTCTCCCTCTCTCATTCCCCAGGTCTCCTCCTCCCTCTCTTTCCCCCTCTATCGCCCCTCTCCCCCCTCACTCCCACCTCCCTCTCTCGCCCTGTATCTCCCCTCCCCCTCTCTCTCCCCGCCTTCCAGTCTCTCTCTTCCCTCTCTCTACCCATCTCCCCCTTCTATCTCCCCCCCCCCCACTCTCTCTCTCTCTCTCTCCCTCCCATCTCCCCCTCCCCCCTATATCTACCCCTCTCCCCTCTATCTCCCCCTCTCTCTCCCCCTCTCCCCGCTATCTCCCAAGCTTTCTCTCTCTCTCTCCCCCCCCCCCCCAACTCTCTCTTCTCCCACTGTATATCCCACATCTCCCCCTCTATCTCCCACCTATCCCCACCTCTATATCCCCCCTCTCTCCATCTCCCCCCCCCCTTTCTACCCCTCTAGTCCCCCCCCTCTCTCCATCTCCCCCTCTCGCCCCACCTCTATATCCCCCCTCTCTCCATCTCCCCCCCCCCTTTGTACCCCTCTAGCCCCCCCCCCTCTCTCCATCTCCCGCTCTATTTCCTCCCTCTCTCTCCCCAGCTCTCTCTCTTCCCCTCTATATCTCCCTCTCTCTCCCCCCGACTCTCTCTCCCCCCCCTCTCCCCCTCTATCTCCCTCCCCTCTCTTTCCTCTATCTCCCCCCCCCTCCCTCTATGGCGAGTGTTTTTTTAAAATTAATATTAATGAGTTTTGGTTACGGTTGTTTTTGCTGATTGGTTGAGTTGTGCAATTTGCTAGATTGTTCTGGAAATCTGGAATAGTATAAAAGAGCGTGTTAGGAAATATATGCGTACATTGTATTAGAGACGCAGTGTGTCGAATGTGTTGAGGCATTGTAGAGGAGACAGTGTACCAGTGTTGGTGCATTGTATGTAGACGCAGTGTATCAGAATTGTGGATGCATTGTGTGAGACAATGTACCAACATTTGTGACGCATTGTGCTGAGATTGCATCGTGAGAATAAAATATTGTTGGAACTGTTACTCTAGTGTGGTCTACAACTTTGTGCCACGTTGAGTTGCAGCTGAGTGAATTTTCTTTACAAGAACCCTACGTGAGTGCGTCTGGTGTGATTGTAGCCTATCATACAACGACTACGACAACCACGTAACAAGGCTGTACCGGCTGGTATAACATTACTTCTTGCAGAGGATGTAATCACAATGTGTGCTGGTCTGTGATTTTGAACCTCAGCGCTTCAAACCGTAAGCCGGTAAAAAATCACAGACGAGCAGACATTAATTTTATATAGGCCATAAGACTAACACCCATAGGAGGCATTTATACATGCAGAAGCGGACTCCAGTGTAAAAGCTGAAACGCATCACACACACAGGTATGTCGCCGTCCAGCGCAGGCAGGGAAACGACTGCTTCTGTCTCAGACACAAACAGTGCCCCGCTGAAAACAGTTAGTTATTTCGGTTTAACGCCGAGCAGGCAACTAAGGCCATCTCACGGCGGCCCACTGAAAACACTTCAAGTGGACTAACACGATGGGCAAAGAAAACCCACATACTGTGTGTCCATTACACGCAAACATAAAAGTAAAACCCATGCAAAAGTTTGGATTGAACTGTGGATTGGACTGCTAAACTTTGCCGATATAACGGATTCTCAATGTTGTCTTGCGTACACTAAGACTTTCTACCCTTCTTTTCCCAATCAATGTGAGTAGGCACACGCCGCACTCAGCCCGTTATAACTGCTCCTCAGTTGTGAATAAGAGAAGAACTCTCCAATGTACACGAGAAGATGAGCAGAAAAGACCGCTTTCACTGTTTACATTAAAACCTGAATAGTGACATTAGCCCATTGTCCAGCATTCAAACGACTGACGGCGACACAAGCAGTTGATATTCAGTGTGGGCAGTGCATGGCCTGGTCGGGCCTTTAAATACTTTTACAGCGCGACGGAGGCACTTCATAATCTCTTGGCTTGACTTCGCGAACGAAGATTTTATAGGAGTTGCCCACGACGTCTGCAGGCTTGTTCGTGGCTGCGGAGGCCAATCCGAGACAGGCAGGTTCGACCGCAGTGGCTGCAGGGGAAGGTATGGCCAGGGTTCTGAGCTGCGGCATCTCTGTTTTTTCTCCTGAGCCGCTTGTCCTTAAGGCTAGCTCTGTGAGAGTCCTCAAAGGAGACAGCTGCCTTGTAAATGGTGGAGCGCCAGGTGTCACGGTCCGCAGCAAGCGAAGACCACTGGTGGTGGTCGATTTGGCAGGCACTAAGTGATTGATTGTACATTGCTTAACGTCCCGACAGCAACAAGGCTTTCTCAGGACGTGCCTGCACTGCTTGTGAAAAAACAAACAAACAGAAAATTGAATGTATGTCGCCAGCCGGTCAAATACGTTAAATAAACCTACAACATGGGGCCTAAATAAAGCTAAGACCATTTAGCAACACACATCCAATATCAAGAGCTACAGGCAGTGCAGACAGTAGGGAGAGTTTTAAAAAGGCAAATACAGGTGAATGGACAAAGGGTAGACAGAAACGCATGCCCCAGAATAGAGAGAAAAACCCACCCAGTGGGGCTGACCAGGGTGACCCTGGGAACTAAAAAATACCTAACCCCACCCAAGTCCCCCAGGGCAGACCCGGGTGGGGTCAGGCACTAAGTGACTTCTTGAGACAGTCTTTGTATCTCTTCTTTGGTGCCCCTCTGTCACGGTGTCCAGTAGCAAGCTCGCCGAACAGGGTGATCTTTGGTAGGCGATGATCCTCCATCCTGGAGACATGCCCCGCCCAGCGGAGCTGTGTCCGCAGCAGCAAAGCCTCGATGCTCACAGTTTCAGCCTGTTCAAGGACCTCGACGTTGGTGACATAGTCACTCCAGTGAATGCCCAGGATGGTACGCAGGCAGCGCTGGTGGAAGCGTTCGAGGAGTCGTAGTTGGCAGCGGTAGAGGGCCCAGGACTCGGAACCATACAGCAGGGTGGTGAGGACCACAGCTCTGTACACGCTGATCTTGGTGCCTGTTTTCAGCTGTTGATTGTGCCACACCCGCTTGAAAAGTCGCCCGAAAGCGCTGTTCGCTTTTGCCAGCCTGCTGTCAAGCTCCTTGTCCAGCTTGACGTCCGACGTGATAATGCAGCCAAGGTAAG
>BTPG01000004.1:166515987-166557405 GCA_036245525.1 Semisulcospira habei
ATCTGTACACTGCCATATGCAAGCTACATTATAGTACTTACAGATAAGGATATTGATCAAGGGCTTTAGTTCAAGGGTGGTGCCAGAATGGCCCGCTTGGCGCCTAGAGGCGCCAAGCTATTCTGGCACTACCCTTAAAACTATGTTAGTCAAACTTATTTCACACACTGGTGTATCGATTCCGAATGATAAGGGTTAACCCATCTAGCTACAAGGCCACAGTTTCTGAATTTGGAAAGTGTCACCTAACGATTATGTACCAGTTGCAAGGGATGGGTAATCTGGTACTACCTTTAAATTATCATAGTCCATCCATCTCCTGCAGTGTAGGGCCGCGTTGGGGTTAATTCACAGGCTGAAACCCCCGCTATCACAGGAACCGGGACTCAAAGCGGTATCAGCAAGAGGCTTAGATCCCTATCAGCCCCCGCAACTGCGGGAAGTTCAGTAGTGCAACTGCGGGAAGTTCAGTAGTGCAACTGCGGGAAGTTCAGTAGTGCAACTGCGGGAAGTTCAGTAGTGCAACTGCGGGGGATGATGAGGATCTATGCCTCTTGCAGTTGGGTGAGGTTAAAGTTTTCTCGATACTGAGCGGGTCGTTTTTAAATTGGTCGTTTTTAAATTGGTAGCCCTAGCTGGCAGTCACCCTCTTGGTTTCGTGTATTCCATATCAAGCCTGCTGTTCAGTCTGACAACATTATAATATTGTGTATTCTATATCGACGCCTGCTGTTCTGACAACTTGACATTATATCGTGTTTACTGTACTGACAACACAGATTAGGCGATAGGTTAACTATTTAAGTTCAAGGGTGGTGCCAGAATAGCTTTTCATCCTTGAACTATCACTCAAATTTAGCTCACTGAACAACGGGATGAAAAGGGCGGGGCTAGAGAACGTCACGGTGCCATGAGCCCATGCCATCCAATCTCCGGCATTGACTTACCTTCAGCCTGAGCCGTTCACACGTACAACTGATGTTATCCTCGGGCGACCGTAAATAGCAGAACACACGTATCCGGCGACGAGCAGGACCCACTGAGACACAGGTCTGTCAATACGCCGGTGTTGCAGGTATCCACACAGGTCTGTCAATACGCCGGTGTTGCAGGTATCCACACAGGTCTGTCAATACGCCGGTGTTGCAGGTATCCACACAGGTCTGTCAATACGCCGGTGTTGCAGGTATCCACACAGGTCTGTCAATACGCCGGTGTTGCAGGTATCCACACAGATCAGTCAAGTCAGTCAGAGAAAGTCAGTCATGGGGTATAGCGCAGAAAAGTAATCCAACACTGACTCAGACGATACAACTGCCCAACTGTCATCTCTCACAATATCCAAGATAAACAGCAAAACCACAACAGGTGGCAACTGACGGCGCACACCTAGTACGCACGACCCAAACACGGCCGCCCCACTGTACTCAGTAGTGCTGGACTGCTGGTACAATCACAACACACACAGGTAAGGCACACGAGGTCTGCAGTGTCAGTAGCAAGTACACTCCATGTCTCCGCCGCACCAAACTCACCTGCCAAGGCGAGCAGACGATATCAATACCCCGCCGCTTGAGATTGAGTTTGTAAACAGGTCACCTCGCCGAAATTCTGACGGTCGACCGACTGAAGCTGCGCTTCAATCTGCAGGAGGCATAATTCGCCGCATGAGCCCCTGGCCGCGGATGAGCCCCTTTCCCATGAGAATCTATGTCTAACGCTAGATTGTCGAGACAGTGACAGTCTGGAGATTTCACCGAGTCCTAATAAGCCTCTGTGAAACTTGTAGGCATTGTAACTCTTGGTTATGCAGCGCCGTGGCGCTTCAACTGTCCGTCAAGACTGAGCCGGCATAGAGTATCATGCCCCTCCCCCCCCCCCCCCCCCCCCCCCCCGCCCGCAGTGGCAGAGGCTCATGAGAATGTATGCGACAGTGCCTCGCATTTCAGCCTGTGTCTGGCTTAATGGCGAGATTGCAGTTAACGACAGGATTCGGTAAACCTCTCTGCTCCACATAGTGATGACTCCTTGTCTCCGCTTCAGTACTGGGGAACTTGACGATCTATGACTCCTCGTCTCCGCTTCAGTACTGGGGCACTTGACGTTCTATGACGCCTCGTCTCCGTTTCAGTACTGGGGCACTTGACGATCTATGACTCTTGCTGGAATGTCTACAGACCTAAGCTCGTGAACAGATTTACATCTGCGCTCCTTAGCCAGAGGAAGCCCGTGGGGGTTCAAGTCATCACTGTGGCCAGGGTGTCACCCTGTCGCAGTCAAACACAATAAACGACCTGCACTCAACCGTCTATTACACAGGTGGTGGGTTCATATTACCAGGACGGCCGAGGTGTCGTAGCTACGGGACGGAGTCTTTGTCAAAATACTTGACACGTGTCCTGAGCCAGATTGTCCTGTGTGTAAATGAACCACAGCAAGCCCGTATAGTTCTACGTCCATAGCTCTATTACTGGTATATGCAACCCAGACCAAAAAGGTGACTGCCAAGCGTGTAAAATGCAAAGAAGTACCCAACGGAAAAAGAAACACGCTTAGAAAAGACGGTTACAACACAATTTATTAATATTTCGGGGAAATACCCTTTGTCAAACTGAATAGACAAACAAACACACAGCGAGATCAGTCGCTACTTATCTCATTTTGCAGAAGGAATGCGGCGACTCTCTGTTTGTTTGTCTATTTTGACAAAGGGTATTTCCCCGAAATATTAATAAATTGTGTTGTAACCGTCTTTTCTAAGCGTGTTTCTTTCTCCGTTGGGTACTTCTTTGTTATATGCAACGCCTATCCAAAACAGTCGACGCCTAGTGTCGCGGGCGACGCGCGTTTAAACTGGTGTTTTATAAGTGTCTGTTTTTTAAAGACAGGGTGTCGAGAGCTAACTGTAAACGCTCGACCCCGATACCCAGATAGCCAGACACCCAGATAGCCAGACACCCAGATAGCCAGACACCCAGAAACCCAGACACCCAGATAGCCAGACACTCAGATACCCAGATAGCCAGACACCCAGATAGCCAGACACTCAGATACCCAGACACCCAGATACCCAGACACCCAGATAGCTAGATACCAAGATACCCAGATAGCCAGACACCCAGATACCCAGACACCCTGATACCCAGACACCCAGATACTCAGACACCCAGATAGCCAGACACCCAGATAGCCAGACACCCAGATAGCCAGACACCCTGATACCCAGACACCCAGATACTCAGACACCCAGATAGCCAGACACACCCAGACACCCAGATAGCCAGACACCCATATAGCCAGACACCCAGATAGCCAGACACCCAGATATATTTTAGGTGACAAGGGCGGATCTTTGTTCCAGCCCCCGCCTTCCCCCCCTCTCACCCCCCCCCCCCCCCCGATTAAAAAAAAAAATGCAATAACAAAATCCCTTTTTGGGCTGTTTGGATGACAACACTTGTCACCATGTTGCATACTGTCTGATTACATCACCTTGCTAGAGATAATGACGTAGTGTCAAAAAATTTTACGCAACTTTCCCATGTTAGCCTGATTTTTGTTCTTTGTAGTCTGCGTACTTTTGTTGTTTAGTCTACCGAATTTAAAAAACACGGTAGACTTTGAAATGGGGCTGGTCGGAGCACATTCCGGAGTATGCACATGACGTTTTGGGCGTGCGGGGCTGAAATTATGACAAAGAAGTAACAAGATAAAAATGACGTCAAGTCTAGGTACGCAACCCTTGCTAGAGAACGTCTTTTTGGCGCCAAAGTCTGTGTGTGTGTGTGTGTGTGTGTGTGTGTGTGTGTGTGTGTGTGTGTGTGTGTGTGTGTGTGTGCGTGTGTGTGTGTGTGTGTGTGTGTGTGCGTGTGTGTGTGTGTGTGTGTGTGTGTGTGTGTGTGTGTGTGTGTGTGTGCGTGTGTGTGTGTCTGTGTGTGTGTGTGTGTGTGTGTGTGTGTGTGTGTGTGTGTGTGTGTGTGTGTGTGTGTGTGAGACAGCGACTAGAGCCCGCGTTTCAGGACAGACACGCTTGAAAAATTTTAGGACTGATATTGTCCCTAAAAGAATAATCTCGGGACCTTTTTTTTTTTCAATGTTTTGATTAAGATGCTCATTGAAAGTGGCCGTTTCACACACACACACACAAAAACCCGGTTGATCCACACTGGAGTCCGTAATTTTTGGTATTTTTACTAGATATTTTGCAAATAGCTAGATAAAAGTGAGATATTGAATGAGTTCGTTAACCAGCATTTTACCTCTAAAACGTTTTGAGTGATAATTAATTAAAAAAAATTTTTTTCACGTTTTTGGAATTAATTTCACCAATTATAGGGGTTAATCTTAAAACAACTGAATATTTTTGTACGAAAAAAGCACCAATCTTCTCATTACTAATCGCATAATTTTTTCGTATACGGTATTAGGTCACACCTGTATGCCCTAGGTGTGAAAATCAGACAGTTTTCTGCACCACTTTTTCGGAGTCATTTTTTAAAACAGCTAACATAACATAATTTTTTCTTTTACGAAAAAAGCTATCTTCTCATTAATACCCGCATGATTTTTCATAAACAGTATTTGCATCAATAAATGAAAAGAAAAGGGGAGACTGCCAGTGCTAATGTTCTATGATCACTGGTCGATCATGCACACTTCTCTCCCCTGACAGTGCTATTACTTACTTTACTTTGTAACCTCCCTAAAGTATTTGCATCAGTAAGCCTGCTATTTGTCCCGGCCCTGGGGTAGGATTAGGTCAAACTGTGACCTGTAAGCTGTAGGCATGAAAATCAGCAAGAAAATTGCAAAGTTGATCCACTGATACGTCAAATGTTTGTACTGCGATGATGACGTATAACATCGAGTCGTCACTATGAACACGGCATCGTGGGCTAATGATGCCATGGTGTGAAGAAGTGACGTCATTTCGCTGCTCGTGCTATTCTTCTTTTTCAAAAAGCTATGCTACGCTAGTCCACAGAGCTTACGAATGGCGGCAATCGCCGTGTGTTCGTATTTATTTCTGTGTGCCAGTGTGTGTGGATCGGAGGGTGGTTAGAGTAGTAGATGGATTCCTGTCGCTACACGAGCCCACAGAGCGTACTAATCAGTGGCGGGAAGCGCCGTGTGTCCGTCTTTATTTGTGTGCGCCGACGTGTGTGTTGATCAGAGGTTGGCTTAGAGAGGAGGGAAATGGATCAGCATTAGATCAGCCTAAAAATATGAACAACTCTGAATGTTCCTAAAAGATAAACGCATCTGAGCTCCAAACAATACGGTAGACTTTGGGATGAAATCCTCATCTTGTTTTTTCTCTCATGAAATGCTTTATGCAAAAATCTGCGCAGCCCCTGAGTGATAAATCATTTTGCAAATGCTCACTAAGACAAAACAATTGTACTAAGTGACACAGAGTCGAACATTTCCCCAAAGCACACCTAATCGTAGTGCTGCTATGGTTAAAGCTGTTTGTATGTGCGTGTTGTATTAGTACATTATACAATTAAAAACAAGAAGATTTGTAGACATGTAATGCAAAGTTCAATGCAGAATTTTTCTTTTGGAATCACGAGCTAAAAATCACAGAATATGTTAGACAGATATATGATCTGCTGTCAGAAGACAAAACTGAGTTAGTAAAAGCATCCGTTACGTTTGTGGTTGTGTTATTCTTTGAGAGCATATGTGTATTAATCATAGGAAAGATCCGATATTCATTTGAGTTATTTTGGATAAGAATTACGTACCTTTTTAGTAGGATTCATTTTCTTTTGCACGGCGAATTGCGATCAATTTTTGTTGTGACGCGTAGTTTCGCCTACATTAGACTGGAATGTTCGAGAAGGGTCGCGATCTTTCTAGTGACCTCAGATATGACGTCAAAGTGTCGGCTACATTTCGAAACATTGTAACAAAGATGCCCTCGCAGGTGTGGCTCCAGGATTGGTTTGGCCAGCGGCCACACCCGGCCGCACCCACAAATAGAAGTCATGCACAATGACGACATACTCGTCGGTAGTTTCGATGGTCTACCCATTATCAAAGATGCCTAAATAGTAGTGGAAATTTTGTAGGTCATTCGAGAGACCCAGTGTCAAAAGTGTTGATGCATTGTAGTGGAGACAGCGTATCAGTGTTGGTGCATTTGTGAATGCATTGTATGGAGATCGCATCGCTACAATACATATTGTTGGAACTCAGGAGTGGTCTAACCTTGTGCCACGTGTGACGAGTTGCAGCTGAGCGAAGTTTCTTTACAAGAACTGTGACCCTTTGTGCGTGCGTCTGGTGTGATTGTATCATACTACGACTACTACGTAACAGCATATTCTATTATCTAAACCAACACTGTCTTTGAATAGAGAGAGCACTTTCGTGCTGTAAAAAGTCAGCACGCATATATAACATGAACAAGTACACATAAATTCCACGTGTCATAATCCCTTTGGTGATAAAAAGTAATGAGGACGTGCTGTTAAGGGGTCTTTTTGCCGAAAACACAATTCAGTGCTCAAACTAAAGCGTACTCAATGCACACACACCCATGTTCACTATTTTGTAAAGAAGCCATCTTGAGGGAGGGCCGATCACAGAAACAGTTGATTTCCAGCACCCTGATGAATGTCAATTAAGATTGTTGTCAGGCTATTGGCGGACTAGATTGTGGACAACTGTTTGGGTTTTGGCAAACGACATCACAGCACCACGGGCCAATTGCGGAGCAGCAGGAATTAATTTGCAACCTGTCTACAAAGAGACCCCTTTTCTATGTGTTTTCCACAAGAGGCACCAATGGCATACTCCCACAAAACCTGAATTTTCATGTGAAGAATAGTAGTAAAGAGGGTGGAAATCTCCTGTTTGTGAAAGATAACTGATAATTAAGCTGTTTGCACCATGCTTAACTCATTCAGCCCGACGGCCATATTTCCCAAATTTTGGAGGCGTCATCTAACGACTATGCACCTGTTGCAGGATATGGATCGACCATGATAATTCAAGGTTAGTGCCAGATTAGCTTGGCGCCGACAGGCGCCAAGCTAATCTGGCACTACCCTTGAATTTTCATGGTCGACCCATCTCCTGCTATAGGGCGTCAGGGCTGACTGGGTTAATGCACCAATGGCAGAACACTTCCGGGCCAGGAAATACCTGTGTTACTTTAAAACAACAAGGAACAACAACTGAGATGAGGGGAAAAAACTGAACAGTACACAAATGTAAAAGAAGGAAAAACAAGATGGGATGAACCATACCCCACAAAGTCCCTTCTATATGATCTGAGAGCTGTCTTCGCTGTAAAGGGTCTCTACCTTTTGTCGTTGACTTGATTCTGATGTTGAAATATCTCCTTTTGAAAAAGTCTCGCAGATGTGCCAATGCGCCATAGTGAACTCTATAAGGGGCGCGCAGAGTGCATACGCGTCATTGGTTTGTCAGACATTATTTGTCATGACGTATTTTTTTGTTTTTACGTAATTTTATATTTAACGTTACATGAGTTTCGATTTCGCTTCAAGAATTGGAAAAATGGTGACAAAACTAGAATTTCACGGTATAATTTCAGTCTTGCTATAATTTGTGTGAAAGCAGGTTGACTTTACCTAGCTACATGTTATACCAAGTACACCTGCATGCTCTTCTGAAAGCGCGTCGATGTGTGTGTATGTGTGTGCGTGCGAGCATGCCCGCGCTCCAAACATCCTCAAGAGGCATAGATGTTAATGCGCCCTCCGGGAACACGAGGATCTATCTGTATGCCTCTTGGAGATACACGCATATGTGAGAGAAAGAACGAGCAAGCTAGAGAGAGGATTACGTCATATTTAGAGTATGTCTGCGTGGTGACGGAGTTGCCTCTTTTACGTCACCCCCACTGTCTGACTTTCTCCAGATGTCAAGACTTTTTACTGTTTTCATTTTTTTCTGAAAAGTATTAATTTTTACCGAAGAAGTTGAAAGGGTACAAAGCTGGCTAACGAACTCATCCAACGTCTTTCTGCAAACTAGCTATATCGGGTCACCTGAATGCTCTTCTGAAACTGAAGCGAGACGATGTGTGTGTATGTGTGTGTGTGTGTGTGTGTGTGTGTGTGTGTGTGTGTGTGTGTGTGTGTGTGTGTGTGTGTGTGTGTTCATAGTGTGTGCATGCGCTCGCGCTCCAAACATCTCCAAGACTGAGACATAGATCCTCATGCGCTCTCCGGGCGTATGAGGATCTATGCCTCTTGAAGATGCTCGCATGTCTGTGAGTGTAACGCACGCAGACTCGCTCCAGTCGCACGTACAGACTCACGGCACACTGGCAACAGACGCACGCACCGCCACTGACTCAGTCGGGCGCATTCAAGCGGCACAACTCAAACCGCGCCACTATTTTGGACTCTTTCTTCTGGGCTCTTTTACTCCTAACAAACTAATAAAGTAAACTTCAAAGATTTTTTATACCATACACTTCTCACTACAAGCACATCAACACCGCATACACATACACAACGTGAAGTTAGGCTAGGTAATTGTCCTCCCAATCCAACCTGTTTCACTGGTGTTAGTTCCGTAACGTTCTGTCCTTCCACGTCTAGGCGTGTAGTTCCTCGCGTCGCACGCTTCTGAGTAGTCCCCCATTTCTCGTACCGTGGACCTCCTCCTGACTCGCTCCCGTAGTGCAGTCTCTGCTGACCCGGGTGTCTAGGCACCAGTCGCTCACTCCTCGAGTGGTGAAATGACCTCACGATAGGTCTCTCTGGCGGCAGCCTCCGTTCACTGACGTCTCGGCGTCACGTCGCTCCGCTCCGCTCCTGTCTTGTGTTGCATATCTTTATTAACGCCACACATCAATGTCCATGGGTGGCAGGCAGCCTTGTGTCTTCTTAGAGACTGATTCAGCCTTTTCAAAATTGCTGAAAACCGAATTTCAGCTGTTTGCTTGCCAGCCGGTTCCATCTGCAAGAGACGTGAGTTCACTTGAGCGCATGAGAATTATTGATATCTCTTGCTGGCCGTGGATTGTGGGGTACAGTAGTCCGTGGACCGTTTTCAGTCATTTCAGCTTTCTGGTTAAAACAGAACAGCCCTTCAGCTCTTCAGCCCTTCAGCCAGCCTGTTGCGTCTGCAGAGGTATACATTCTCACGACCCCCTGTCAGTAACCGCAGTACTGTACTGGTGCATCCGCAGGGGCTCATGACAATGTATGTCTCTTGTTTGCTATGTAGTTAGTCTATGGATCGTTTTGAGTCATGTAATTTTGGTCACACTGTCATCCATGGACCGTTCCTGTTATTAACGGTCAATCATATAAAGCAGTACTTGTGTTTGTACTTTCAGAGCTGGGGCAGTTGTCAGGAGTGGCGGCCATCTTGTGGTTCCCCTTCCACGATACAGACGACGAGGAGGAGGATTCAGATGAGGATTGATGTTACTATTTTTAGAGTCATCCTCTTCTTGTATATAATTTATTGAACTTGAGATAACTACACTACCCCTTCGTTTAATGAATTTTAGTTTTGGGTTTGATCAATGCTCAAATCCAGCAAAATGTTTGATTTAACAGTTTCAGCCGTATGTGTTTCCTAGCAATATGTGATCGCCTGTGATCACAAGTGCAATCTGCATTGCCTCAGTCCCATACGCACCTCTCACGCCACCAAAGAAAGGAAGGGGGAAACCCCAAAATGCTAGTGCTAGTGCTAATTTTGAAGGATACGGACTTCCAACTCTCGCTGATTTCGTCCGGGGGGAGGGGGGGGGGTGGAGGGGGGGGGGTTATGTTCTGACTGTTTGTCGCCGATGCTCGCGCCTCACTTTGATCAATCTTTCGTCACGTCCGTCCGCGCCTTGGGAGGCTGGGTCGTTGGGGGGGGGGGGGGGGAGCTGGTGTTCCCTTCTTTGTTCGTTGGTGGTGTCTGGCTCCTGCCAAGGCCCGGTTTTTAGGCCCGCACCCTACTTCCCCATACTGATTGAGAGGGGTTGATTTTAACTACCCCCCCCCCCCCCTATAAGTGTTTCTGTATTTCTCTGGAGGGGGGTGTTGTACCCTCCATTGCCCAGAGAGTGCATGGACGAAGGATGCTAAACCTCCCTGGGGTCCCTATTTATTTTGATGGGTGGTGACCGTACGCAGGCGAGCGGGGAGTCACGCGGTGTCGGAGTGTCATCTAGGGTACCTCGCCCCCTGGGTTGTCTAACCCCCTATCCCGCAGAGTGGACCTTCCAGGAGTGTCCTCCGCTACGGCCCAATACGGAAAAGATGGACCCCGAGCCGGCCGCTAGCCCCCGGGCGCGTCCCACCGAGGATCTCGGCGGCGGGGGCTTCAGGTGCCCGCCGCCGGCCCCCGGGACCCTCTCTCCGCTAGGGGGGCAATTGGTCAAAAAGCCTCCCGGTACGACACCTTTGAGCGTTCTTTCCCTCGAACTCCTGGAAGGGGGGGGGGGGGTTGCTATCTTAACGTACCGGGGGCGGAAAAAATAAAGGAAAGTAACTTGTAAGGACAAAAATCAAACAAACAAAAAAAAAAAGAAAAAAAAAAGGGTGATGT
This sequence comes from Semisulcospira habei, assembly GCA_036245525.1. Lineage (NCBI taxonomy): Eukaryota > Metazoa > Mollusca > Gastropoda > Semisulcospiridae > Semisulcospira > Semisulcospira habei. Next base: position 166,526,527 of record BTPG01000004.1, read on the forward strand.
GATGGTTGGTTCCTGGGTCCCCTCCCCCCCCCCATGCCCGAACGGACCCCCCCGAGCCCGGCGGTGGCCTCCGCCGGACCGGGGGGCCCACCCGTGGCAGGGGGGGGGGGGAGAGGACGGCCAGTGACTGGGTGATTGGTGATGAGGATGATGTGGTATCACTTTGGTATCAGTTTCAGCCAACTTAATAAAATTTCAAATACAAAACGATTTCCAAATACCGTCAGTAGCTCGCTTGAGCTTGCCCTTAGCACCACGTGAATGTTCTGTGTTTACGTACAGTGTGTGAGTGAATGCGTGTGATTCACGTGAGCGTGCTTGTTGGGTTCAGTTCGCGGCTACATTCTGCGCATTGAGTTATATTATAAATATGAGAAATGCGCCATATAAATACCATGTAATAATAATAATAATAAATAATAATAATAATGTGATACCTTTTATTATCCATGGGGAGGTGGGGCGGGTGCTGGACCATGAGGTGTAATGGCGATGAAGGTGTCCTGTGTTTGCTGTTCGGCTCTGTCGGGCACACGGCAACACTTTGCGAGTGCATAGTTTGAGAATAAGTGGGGAGGGGCCGGTGGGGGGCGGGGTCCGCCACCGCGTGACTCTAGGAGGGTGTTATCCTGCGCATAGGACACCACCCATTATCTATGTTTATAAGGAGTGCATTGACGATGGATGCTAAATATTTTAACCTAGTTTTAATCATGTAAATAAGTAAATTATAAGCTGGACCGTTGTTGCTGGTGACTTATGGTGAATTCTTGATAGACTGACTAAAATCTTGACGCAAAATTAGAACTGGTATCTCTCCCTCCCTAAACTGGAGGCCAAGCATATATTGCTAAGTCCCCGATCACAGTTGTGCCAGTGGGACGTTAAAATGAAATGAATGAAATGGATGCTAAACCTCCTTTATTCGGGCCTATGTTATTTAAGTGTTTGGCCCCCCTCTGTTCAGGCTGGGCTCCAGCCGCCCGGATTTGCCTGCTCTCTAATTACTCCCCCTGTATTCCTCCCCGGGTCTGTCCCAGGTTAGCCCCGGGGGGCCCAGTGTGGGGCCGGGGCTCCTCGGGGCGCGCCGCGGCTTCCGAACCCGTGGTACTGCCAACCTCGGTGCGGCCGCCGCGGAGCTCCCAGGGTCTCTGCCCCCTCCGGGTAGGGTAGGAGTTACGGGACCTGTTTCCCCGGCCGTGGGGGGGTACCCCGCGACCCTCGAGGCCTGGGAGGGCCGCAGGAGCCTCCCGGCCGGAAATAAAAGGGGGATATGAAATGAGATGACTAATAGCCTTATCTGTAGAGCAAATAGGGCTGTAAACTTAATCAGATTACTTAAGCACGAGGTGTGGGGCAGGAGCACCAAGTTACTTCTGCACCTACATCATGCACTGGTGCGCTCAAATCTCAATTATGGAGCAGAATGCTTCATGTCTGCATCTAAACGAGTGCTTAAAATGCTGGAAGCAGCAGAAATGAGATCGCTAAAGTGCATTATGGAGGTGCCAGACTTTACATCAAATAAAGCGGTCTATGCCCTCACCAAAGTGCTTCCTTTGGAACAATTTTGTTTAAAATTCTGTGCGAATTACATTAACCGGATATTCAAGATTTCAAATAACGCCCAGGAAACGTTTAATAATGAAATTAACATGGATCGGCAGGAATTAGCCATCCATGCTATACAAAAAAGAAAGATTCAGCCATCCCTAACTTCAGCTGCTGTGACTCCCCAGACAATTAAACCGGTACCGCTAGCACCTTATCCACCCTGGACCCTCCTCGGGGCCACGATAATTATGGATATACCTAATATAAATAAAAAAAGTGACTTACATCTCCAGAGATTAACAACTCTGGAGTTTCTGGAAGCTCAGTACCCCCACTCGCTCACCGCATATACCGATGGGTCTATAAACGATGCCGGAGACTATGCGGGGAGCGGGGTGGTTATTCCCTCTTTATCTAAAACGATTAGTTACAGCTTAGGCAGCGGTTGGGCTATTTGCACGGTAGAGCTGGTGGCCATATTAATGGCCCTTGGTCACGTGCTGTCCCTCCCGCTGCAGATGTATCAATTTTTAATTTGTACCGATTCTAAATCAGCATTACAGAGTATTCAAAATTATAATCGAGCTGGTAGACCTGACATTGTTTTAGAGATAAATTTACATATTAATCAACTCTGTGCTAGAGGAATCAGTGTCGCTCTCCAGTGGGTCCCCGCAAATGTTGGTATATTAGGTAATGAGGCTGCGGATAGGGCCGCCCGGGCTGGTGCATCAGGTCTTCCGGGTGCCCAGCCCGTGCGGCTCCCACATACTATTCTAGAGGCTAAAAATAATATTAATAAAGTAATAATGAGATTAATAACGAAAATAATCTGACATTAGCCAGGGACTGTCCAGGCGTCCTCGCCTATAGAATTAAAAAAAATCATGCTATTTATAAGCTGCCCTACGTAGATGGGGCAATCAATAGGATCTGTACTGGCGGCTGGCGGGCCAGGTTGGCTCGCCCGTCCTGCCTCTGCGGCGAGGGCTTCACTCCTGACCATGCGGTCTTGGAATGTGTGGCTTTCGCCGCCGAATGTACAGATCTTAGAACTGCATATCCGGGAGCTTCGTCGCTACAGGCTATACTTGAAACTGCTGATGTTAACACTATTGCCAAGATAACAAATATTGTGAACCTCTCTATTTTTACAAAGTTAATATAAATAATATTATATAGAAGTATAATAGTTCAATTCAGTATAGCGGTGAGCATTGCTGGCCCTGATCCGCGTTTGTCTTGGTCTTATCTGGATCGTTAGTATGTACATATTTTTTAGTGATTTTAATGATAGAGATTTTTATCAGGTGGTCCTGAATTTTAATCTTCTTTTACAATTTTTTGTAATAAAATAGCGGATATATTGGACCGAGGTTTTTTGGGCGAGAGACTAAATCAAAATTTATAGGTGAGATAACAATTTTTAACTATAGTTTTTAAATTCTTGACCTATTTGTATGTGCAGCGTTAACTGAAGATTATAAAAGCTAGTCCCCGATCACTGTATAGTGCCAGTGGGACGTTAAATTGGAGATAATGAATGAATGAATGAATGAATGAATGAGATGACTCTTTATTATCCGGGGGGTGGGGGGCGTGTGCTCGGGCCATGAGATGAAGGCGTGGGAGGTGATGGGTTCACCCTCTCCCCTCCCTCCCTCGCACCCCCCCCCCCGGCCTTTATTGAGGGGGCGACGGGGTGGGGCGGGCGTTCCCGGAGTGGATAGAGTACAAGAGGCTATGGGGGGTGGGGACGTGAGAGCAGGCACTGGGCAGTTCTGGGAGACCTGACTCGGGAGGGCTTCCCACTGTCTAGGGGGCCATCTTTGAGCGCTCCGGCTGGGCTGCCCGGGCGGGGTGGTTGTGATGGGAGTGGGGAACCAGTTTTATTACCGCGGGGGTTGAGGGAGGGGGGGGGGGGGGCGGGTGCTTGGCCATGGTCGATGGTGGGGTATGACTGGTGGTGGGGGACCCCTTCAATCTCTCTTCTCGTTCTTGCTTCAGTCTTCCTTCTTTTATTGCCTTTCACGCACTCATTCTTTCTCCTCTTTCAGTTCATTCTTACACCCGTTGTGCCCAGCCGGGAGCCTATCTATGTTTGAGCACTCCGGGCCCGGGGGGGGGGGGGGGGGGGGGGGGGGGGGCTCGGACGACGACGAGAGCTAACCCCCGAACTTTTCGCCATGATCATGGATCATGAGCCCTCGGTGCTGTGGGAGGGGATTGGTAGGTTCGTGGTGTGGCTTGGTTAGATGTACTTAACTAGTGGGTGTTTGTTAAGTAGGTGTATCGTGTACTTGGTGGTGGTGGACCATGTTTTCGGGTCGGGGTTTACGAGGCCTTCTCGGGTTAGTGGTGTATTTAATTTATCTGCTAGTAGGGTTCTGGTTTGGTCTATGTTCGGACAATCCAGCAGTACGTGTTCTGTCGTGAGTATTTGGCCACATGTGCATACTATTGGGTTGGGGTGGACTAGGTATCTTTCGCCCCCCCCCCCCACCCCCCCAAACAGATTCTTGCTAGTCTTGACTGATCCTTTCTCTTGCCTAGGAGGGGGGGGGGGGGTAGGTGTGTTGTTAAGTACCCTCGTGAGGTTCTTGCGTCTACCTCAGTTTTGGAGTGGTGGAATTCTTTGGCCCATAGGTTTTGGAAGGCCGGCCGGAGGGCATCGACCGTTCGTTTGCTGAGAGAGGTAGGTTGAAGAAGGTCGATTCTTGGTCGATGTGATGAAACTCTATGCTCACGCATAGGGTTCACACAGTAGGTATAATACGGTACAGTTTTGTCAGCGGTTTGTTTGTGACGATAGTCCGTGGTGGCACGAGACCCACATGAAATCTTAAAGGAACGTTTAATACGGGGAGTTTTAGTGAGTTGTAGGCAAGATTTCAGTCTGTCAGAGGTCTAAATAAGTTAGTGCGGGCTTTACTGTCAGTGGGTACAGACGTGTGTGAGATACCTTAGCCCGTATTCCAAGACTCTGAAACCTAGAATTCAGGTATGTTTTTGATATGTATTATCGATAGTTGCTTAGTTAAAGACGGTATGCGTTGGTAAGAGTAATTTGGTTGTAGAGCGTTGTCTGGGTTGGTTCAGTTATGTTGGTTTGGAATTCAGTGAGGTAACGGGTGTTTTTCGTATACAGTTATTTGCCGAGATGGATAACTAAGGGAATGTGAGGGGTGTATGTCTAAGTCGTTATGAAGATGGTACGTGGTTAAGTATAGTCTTTTCCAGCGTATGGGATAACGTATAGCGAGAGTGTTAGGTTATAGTCTGTTTCAAGGTAGTGACAGAGATATGGGGGGGGGGGGGGTGTTACGAAAGTAGTCGGATTATGGAGCACGTGTGTGTGTGTGTGTGTGAATGAACGTGTGAGTTGTTGTATCAGCCAGGTTACGTAAGGTATCTCATATTATCCAATATGTGTGTGTGTTTAGCAAGTGTTATGGTTTATAACTTTATTACTGTTCAGAGTGCTTGTCGGAGTTGGAGCGACGGATGCCGAGACGTCAGTCACCTAACGCGAGGTCATCTCTCCATCTCTTCACTCGGGGAGTGAGCGACCGGTGCAGAGACACTTGGGTCACAACGAAGATACGGTACGAGTAACGAGGACGTCCACGGCACGAGAGACAGGACGACTCGGGAGCGTACGAAGGACTTGCACGCCTAGACGTGAAAGGACTAACGTAACCAGGCGAGAACACCAAACAGGTTGGAGTGTGAGAGACTACTACCTAGCCTGGCATTGATATTGTGTGTGTGCATGTGGTGTTGAGATGCTGGATAGTGGGGTAGTGTCAAGGACACCTACTAACCCTGGTTAGTAGGTGTCCTTGGGTAGTGTATATAGTTTGATAACCTTTTGAGCGTTTTATTGTTTACTTTTGTATAAACGTTGTCGTTAGAAAGGAAGCCGTGAGTTGTGTTTTACCACACGAATGCGACCGTCTGAGTCAGTGGCAGTGTATGCGTCTGTTGTGCGAGAGTCTGTACGTGCGACTGGGGGCAGTCTGCGTGCGTTACAGTCGAGGCCTTTCTTCGCAATCCTATCTACTCGTTCGTGCCTGGGATCCCCACATGGGAGGGGACCCACATAATTTTGACTCTTTGACCGCGCTCTGCGAGTTCTGCTGCTCTTAGTCTGATCAGGTATGTTAAATCTTTTCTGAACGAGTCTAGGTTCTGGATCGCTTGTACTGGGAGTCCGTCACTATGAGTATGTGTTTGTCTTTCTGTAGGTCAGCTTTTATTACTTTAATGGCTCCCAGGATGGCCGTGAGTTCTGCTGTGAAAACTGATGTGTGGTTAGGTAGTTTTATAGCCCGACTCGATTTGTTGGGGACGTAGATACCTAGTCCAGTTGCGTGGGTGGTTGGGTCGTGGGACCCGTCTGTGTAGATGAGTGCATAGTTTTTGTATGTAGTAGTTCTTTTAATATCAAACTCCATCTTCATTTTGGGCCCGTCTGTTGTTTTCTGATATTTAGTGAGGTCCAGGTCTACCTCTATTTGTGCGAGTTTCCATGTAGGCGTCGTTATTTGTGGATTTGGTGTTCTATTTGGTAATTTGAGGTTTATCGCGTCTTCTTTTGGACTTTGGTTTTTATTTGTGGCGTTTGGGTGGGTTGATTTATGGGCTTGTGGTTGGAGGTGAGGGTGAGTCTTCGGCATGCAGATCGTTTTGTAGTATTGGTTAGCTGTCTTTTCCTTTATTATTAGTGTTATGGGTTTTTGACCACATTCTGCCAGCACAAGCAGGTTGGGGGTGTGTCTGGGAACCTCCAGGACCACCTTCAGGGCGTCTGCTTGTGCTGACATCAGATTTTTGTTTGGGTTTTGTTTAGATTGGTAAGGAGTGGGTCTGCGTAGAGTAGCCTGGACATTACAAAGGCGTGGTAGAGGTTTAGGAGTGACTTGGGGGTCAGTGCAGAGATAGACAATGGGGGGCTCCTGCGACTCCTATCTAATTATTGCTGATCAAATACTCCCAATCTATTATATTTTAATAACATACACCAACAATCTAACATAACCCCACATTACTTGAGCTAAATATAATTATATAGCTTAGTGAGAGATTTTCCAAAATCATGACGACAATTACCAGTGCAGACAGGGTAGGTTTACATGATTTACTAATATTACACGTCAGCTAAGTGCGCATATAAGCTTTCCTGTTAACTACACTGTTGACTACAGGCCTGACTGGGGTAGTCAGATTTCATCACAGGTATACTGTTCCTGTTCTGCACACAGCTAAGTGCCCATAACACCTCCTAGTCAATTACACCCCCCCCCACCCTCCACTTCCCACCTCCACCCCCACACACACATCCCCCCCACCCCCATACACACATCTCACTCCCACCCCCAGACACACACACAATCACTACACTGCGTCAAACCTACCCGTACCATGGCAAATGCGTGATTTAAGTCACTGGGTCAAAACGCAAATGTAGTTCAGATTATGGTCACTGGGTCAAAAATAAATTCTGTGTCATTAGGCCATTTCGGAATAAGGAGGTCATTTCAGCATAAGGAGGCCACGCTCTGGGTTGAACAGTAGCAAGTCAACTAAAATTAAATTCTGTTTGCAACAAACAAGAATACATTAAACACCCCCCCCCCCCTGGAAATAGGCTCATCCATCAGGTATTCAAACGGTCTGGCCCATTCAATAGGGGTGTTTTAAAATACCCCTTTCCCATCCACAGAGTTACGAACAGATTTTGCACTATAGACCTTTCTTTCCAGGGTGCTATGTGCACACACCCCTATGCACTATTGTGTGTTAAAAAGTATCCTATTACCCTAAGGCGAGTACAGGCATATCTTTTTTTCACCCACTGCGCAGTTGTTTCAAGACATTGCCTGGGGTAAACTTATAAAGTTACTGTTCATGTAACTTTCTAGAATAACGTGATCTTACTTGATAACAAATTTTAAAGTTACCTACAACTTACAAAGTAACTTTGACGTTAGTTGCTATAAATTTTTATAAGTTACTTAAAATAAGAACTTATAAGTGTCTTAACATAAGTTCTTATAAGTTCTTAGCCCAAGTCAATAAGATACTCGGACAGATTTCCCAAGTTAAAAGGACAATAAAAAACTTTTTTTTCTCAATAGTACTCTGGTGGTGGAGCTGATGGCGTCAAATGAGCAGGCATGAAAGGCATGACATCTCTTTGTGAAGAGTATGTGAAAAATAATGGATTACCAAAACTGATCTTTACTTGTTTAAAAGTCCTTGAATTTTTTTCATTGTTTCTTCTACCCCTATCTTTTTCCCTTCCTCTAAAAAAGATTTCTTTAGCTCTTCAACCTTTACGGGTTGACTCCGCATCTTATTCTGAATATCAGACTTCTGTTGTTTGTAATTGGCCAAATCATCCTGCACTCTCTTAAATTTATGATCGTCAATTTTATTATCATCTAAAGCCTTACTGATAATAAGTTTTATACTGCTCAGCTTAGCTCCTGCAAGCGTACTCAATGCTTCATGCTTCTGCAACTTTGTATGAAATCTTTTGTTAAGAGCTTCCATACCAAAGCATGCCAGGCCTGTGGCAGCACCAACACCTTCAATAGCAATTCCTATGACACTCCCCACTCCCGTAGCAAACAGAGCTAAACCAGTGACAGATAATTCAGCTGAAACCACACCCACAACCATTGATGTGTTGTGTACAGAATTGAAAACTGTTTTATATCGTCTTTTGCACCTGGAATATTTTGCCTGTTCTCCTTCTAAATACTTCAACGCTTCTGTAATATTCATTAAACAGAATGAGTGCGCTGTAATGTTTTATCTGGAACAATCGGCTCAGTCGGCACAGTAGGTAGTTGCAGATAGAAGTTCACCATTTTTTATGGCAAATATTTTTTTAATTATTTAATCAGCGAATTCATTTTGCAACTCTTCAAAGGTATACAATTTGCTAACATAATAAAACAAAATAGATCTATGTGCTCCAGTTTAATGAAACTTAGATGAACAAAAATTGTGTTATCGATCACTACCTTAACAGCGGGGATACTACTCAAAACTTCAAAATCTGTGCTTTTTCTAATAGCAATAACGACCTTTGTTGACTCTGCTACTGAGCTATCCCATGTAAGTTTGATTCCTTGTGCGATATCTGCTTCTTTCGCAGCATCTACAGATCTCATGAGAATTTCAAAAACTATTGTCGCTTCTCTAGCTATGGTAAAGTTTGCTGGTACGAACACAATAGTAGTATCTGATCTACCCTTTCTATTTGTAAGAAAATATCTTTGTTTTCCATACTCTTGCAGTTTTAGTTTTTCTCTGCTAATGGTTTCTACGAAATAGCTTGGCACAAGACTTACAAGCATTGGCTCAGAGTTAACAACTTTCTAAATACTAAGGCTCCTTCATCAGTATAATAAACATAAGGACTGATAAATACAAACTTTATATCCCAGTCAATGGGTGTAGGCAAAAGTGGAGCAGGAGCAGGAACAACCGCCCACTTATTAGACATATGTTTTAAGCTGTAGAGCACATTACTTACAGGAGTAGGTACAGTAACATCACGAAGTTGACTAAGCTTAGGATACCTTTTTTCTGCATCATCTTTTACATCATCAATTACCTTTCGTTTGTACAATCCAACAGAAACAAGTTCAAGGCCATACACCTCTCCTACCTCAACTTCTTTATCAAAATCTTGCACGTCAGCCAAATCTTTCAACTCTATTGACAGACATGCAACTGGAATAATTCTAGACTTTGGACCAGCACTCATTTTTTATTTAGCAAAAATAAAATTTATTTAACTTCCAACACAATATAAAAATCATGCATCACAACTGGTTTGTCATCCTGATTAGTTACACATGAGCACAATGATTCAAAGAAACTTGTGCCTAATTTTTTAAACTGTGAATTAGGAAATCTAACAACTACATTTTCGCAATAGGGGGCAGTTCCAGTCTACACACATTTCAACAAAGTCAAAGGCTTTCCATTGTGAACATTATCAGTAGTGCTTAGTTCTTTCAAATGAACATTTAGCACTGTGTGTACTGACAAATGAACAGGATATCTTCCTATTATTATTTTTTTTTTTTTGGTGATGGACGTCCGTCTGATGGCGACCAATTTTCATCTGGAAATATTATTTTTTTACCTAAAAAACCAAGTAATATTAGAAGACTATGTGATAAAAAAAACTGACCATCTTTTGGAAATTCAATTGTAACAAATAAATTAGCTGGATTTAAAGTTGCTTTAATTTTAAAATCATTTTGCATCCATTCAGCTAAAGTACAAAAGTCATAATACCCGGATCGTAAAGTATCACCCTTCTCTAAACCATCAAGAGTTCCACTTACAGAATAAAATTTTATCTTCTGTTACATTAAACCACTTTACTGTGTAGAACATTTCATGGATAGCTACAGCCTTGCTACCATCGCGATTATCAATCCCATTAGTTAACAACACGGGTTTGCTTGTGTCAAGATTTGATAAGGTTATAAACATTTTTATTATCACATAAAAAAGAATAATGGAATTTAAATCGCCAACAATTACCACAGTAAATGCATTTCAATTAACGTGGATGCAAAGTACAATGTTGCACCTACTTATGATCAGAAAACAATTCAACTAAATCAGCTCGATATAGCTTTGTCTGAAGGAGATTTATTTCAAGTGAAAGTGCCAAATCCGTATGATCATTACCTAAACCCTCCAATTACAGATGATGCAACGGCAAGAAAGTGGTCCTCAAGTCCACTATAGATGTTTCAAAACCAACTTAACTTTGCTATACTGTGCTCAACTACAGGTTGTGGTGTTTCTTTTACAGACCATTTGAATCACCCAAACAAACTGATTAAGTCTGTCTATTGTTTCCACACGTATTACCAGCTTAGAAGAATGCTGTCAGAACTGCCCACTGAAGCCAGTTTTAACCAGTTTAACAACCCTATGGACATGAAAGCATTTGAACGCATCTGTAATGAATTTAACATCAGCACCAGGTATGATTTTGCACAAAAACTTGACGATCACAATGGCAGGGGTACATTGTATTATGCTATGAGTCACAGACAATACCCTCAAGATTACTGGCCTTCCTACTCTTCATTCTCATCAAAATCTGAAGTGTGGTTAGGCTCAATTGAACAGAAACAGTCTAATGCCTGGATCACATTTGTCTTAGACAGGAGTGACGGGTTTACTCAAGCAGGAGTTGAACACATAAATGAGTCTATCAGAACGTATGTGTGGCATATACTAGGAGCACAAGCTCAAACAAAATCAAACATCTTAAATGGTAGTGGAAAATTTGAAGCACAAAAACAGTTTCTTGCAAACCTAGAAGACTCGATTAACTCAGTAGTAGATCTCCCATCAAGCATACAATGCTATCAAGACGTTCTCAGATATGCTAGATCAAAAGTTGACTTTGTAGTTGGCATCGGGTTATACATGTTACCATCTGACCTTCAGCTTCAAATGGGGACAATAACAAATTATAATAACGAAATAATTGTTGCAGGGCATGATCAGAAATTAGGTCTCAATAAATCTGTAAACTTGAGCCCAACAACCACACATAGCTTGAGTCCAACAACCACACATCGCTTGGGTCCAACAAGCAAACATCGCTTGCACATAAAGTCACCATGTGCGCAAAAAACATTAATAACATCATCACCTGTACAGACAGTAACAGCCCCATCCCCATCACCAATACAGTCAGCTACAACAAACACACATGAGTCAGAGAGAACTGCATTGGTAATAGGCCTTACTGGATTAGGAATATTACTTCTTTACCTGTTTCATTAAATATCCTTCGATTAACCCTCCTACTGTCACCAAAAAGACCCACACATGCTCCGCCATAAACCCTACTACCTTTGCTGCTGTACTGATCAGCCAACTGACAACACTTCCTATTATGCCTGGCAAAGCATCCATTGCTTTCACTGCCAATTTTTGAAGCAAGTCTGAAATATGAGACAACTGCTTTTTTACCCATGTTTGTAGATCTTTTGGGTCAGTTGGAACTGGTGGATCAGTTGGAGCTGGACCACCACCACCCGTTACAGCTAACACAACGGTACTGATAATAAATCCCAGAGCAGTAATTAAACTAGCAATTGTGATACCCTGCTCTCTGAAAAGTGTTTTCAATCTCTCAGCCAAAGTTGTGTCTTCGTGAAGTATTTTCTGTATAGTTTCTCTAATTCTGTTGACCTGTGTTTTCAGTTTTTCTTTCCCAATTTCAATTACTTCTAGTCGGGCTGATCTTTCTATCTAATAATAATAATAATAATACCGTTATTATATAGGCGCTTTTTCTCAATTTTGGGGAAATCGACTCAAAGCGCCGCGCCTGAAACCCAGCACACACACTCACGAAACAGACACGGATTTACGCCATTTAAGACAAACACAGTACAAGACAAATGAAGGGCTAGTCAGCTACTGAAGTTACAGAGATTTTTGATCGCTTGTATTTGAAATTTGTAAAGTGGCCTGAGACGGGTACCAAAGTGGGGGGTGGGGGGGTGGAAGAACCGGAGTACCCGGAGAAAGAACCCCCGATGGTCCGCCCGAATTAACGGTGACACTTACCAGAGGAGAAAAGTCCAACGCCGGAACCTGGTATCGAACCGCGCACCTTTCGCATTGGTGGCAGGCGCCTTAACCACTGCGCCACGGACCGCCCCATCTGTACTATCTGTAAATCATTTAATCTGTGTTGTATTCTTTCTTTTATTTCAATGACTTCATTCCCATTGTCTGCTTCAGCTAGTTTTTCTTTTTCTCTTTCTATGTGTTTATGAAGCTCGCCTAGTTTGGCAACATTATTTAGCAGCTCACCTCTTATTGACTGCAGTGTTTTATCCAATCCCGCTAACTCTCGCATTGTCAAAGGAGAGTCACCCATTGTTTTTATAGCCTCATTTATTTGCCCTTCTGTAAATGAGGTTTCGTGTATTACCTTGTTTGCTATTTCTGGCAGTCTTTTTACTTCAATCATTTCAATTTTTTGTCCCGTTGGCAACCTTGTTTGCTTGTCGTGGAGAGCGCTAACAATTCGTGGTGGCAACTTTTTATCTCCAATACCAAGTTGACGCAAGGCGTCAACACCACCTTCACCTTTAATTGTACTTAAATTGTACTTACCAGGGTCTCTTTTGTTAGTCAATTGTACTTTTCCTTTGTCAACAGTGTTTAAATATAAATGACCCTTGCCATCAAGTTCAAACTGATTAGGATCTATGTTGTCTGTCTGGACGGTCACCAACATGATCATAAAACGAGTTCACTTTGCTTTCTAAAAGTTTGTGGCATAAACTGTAAGTATTCCTTGTACCAGTCATATCTGTCATATCTGTTGCACTAGTATCATAGTCATGCATGTCATCCATTTCAAAATCTTCATGACCAAATCCTCCAGCTGCCATTGTTTTTATTATTTTTTTGTTTTCATTTTTGCATAATAAAATGACACAGTCCTATGGATCGAAGTTAGACCCGTACAGAAAACTACGTGAACCTCTTGGTGTTAAGGGCATTAGGCAATCAATTGTCATCACAAACAATCCAAGTATGATAGACCAGAACCAAACTCTTACCATCAAGTTTCCAAACCTAGGGCCCAGTGACGTTATTGTTCCTGGTACTGCATGCCTAGCTTTTAATATTGAACTTTCATCAGATGATGTAAATAGAACACTAGTTAACAACCTTGGCAGAGCAATTATAAAGACTATTAAAGTTAAACTTGAAGGCCAGGAAGTGTTTAGTCTTGACGATGCTGATGTATTCTACTGTTACAAAGATCTGTGGCTAACTCAAGAAGAAAGAGAAGACCGTATTTATCAAGGCATACAGTCTGATAATGTTGCCATACTTAGAATCGATGCAAGTGATAAATCAACAACGGTAGTCAAAGATGTTATTGTGGCAGAAACATATGGAAATAGGTTTTGCAATCCACTTGAATTTGAAATCCTAACAGCGCATTTACCTTATTACCAAGGAGCACTGAATGACCGTCTGAGTTTTGAACTAATTTTCAATGACTACTCCAAAGTTATCAAGTCAACTGGCACAGATGCAACATATAAGATCTCTAACATCTCTTTGGAATATGAAATTGTCACACATGCTCATCTAGCTACTCTCATTCAAAATCAGTACCAGACAAAACTGCCGATTTATTATGACCGTGTTTTAAGACAGTTTGATTCATAAAGACAAAAGCGATCCAGTGTGGAACATCAGCCTAAACACACCTGCTAGGTCACTGAAAGGCATTCTTATGTTGTTCGTTGAACCAGTGAGTCCATACCAACGGGATTCAGAAAAATTCTACAATCTAAAGATTACTCATTTGTTCTGTACAATCGAAGGGCGCCCTAATCAAGTCTTCGCTTCAGGAATGCAACCTTATGAGCACTATCACGAGATCACAAAGTATTTTGCTGGTGGAAGGGTTAGAGAAAAACCGGCAAACATGGCATGCAAAGATCTACATCTGTATGAAGTAAGAATCGCTCAATACCTGACAGACAAGTATGCACTGTGGCTAGACCTGCGTAGTACAGATGACGACTACCTACATGGGTCAGGTCATACTGTTGAAAACGGCAGTGACGGAATTACAATTCTGATACCAAAAAAAAAAAGACTGAAACCGCTGGTGCAATAAATATATATTTGTATCTGATTTATGATGCACAACTGAACATTCAAGAAAGCAGACTGAGTGGACACATATTAAAATTATATTGTGTTTTAAAATGAACTTATTGACACTCGACCCACACTGTGGTTTGTTTTGTGGTGCCACAGCTGTGGTAAAACTGAATTTGTTCTTGACCTCTTACAAACAAGATACATCTATCATTTCGAAAACATTGTAATATTTTGTTCTACTATCAAACACAACAAAGCTTATCACAACCGTTTATTCATTTGGTCTGATCATAACATTTATTTAGTCAACCCTGAGAAAAAAACTGAATGACTACCTGCAGTATTTTTACAAACAATTTGAAGGGCAGTCAACTTTGTTTATTGTTGATGATTGCTCTGCAGAGAAAGATATTGTTAAGAAGAGAAACACACTGGCAGAACTTGCCTTCAGTGGCAGACATGCAAATGTCAGTGTATGGATTCTCACTCAAAAATATAATGCTGTACTGAAAGATTTTCGTGAGCAACTAAAGTTTATCTGTTTGTTTTACTGTAAGGATCGTGACAGCTTTAAAGGCTGTCTCAGAGAGAACGATGTCATACCCAATAAACATGAACAAGACATTGTGAAAACAAACTGACATCAACTAAGGATCTAAAGCTTATTTTAAAGACAGATCAGCCCACAGGGTATGGCACGGCTTTACCAGCCAGTGCTGGCGCCTAGCACTTAGTTCGCTTCCAGCTACCAGCGAGATAAGGCGCCGCGAGGTCACATTCCACTCTCGCCCGCTCATTCTATTTATATCGCTTGCTACTGTGGGGTACACGGCGTGACAGGCGCTCTGCCGCTATAACAACTACCTACACATTTGTATTCATAACACATCTCTGCCTACATCGTTCAAAAGTTGAAATTCTCACCTACACACTGATACCAAATATGACAACATTACGACTTGCACTTGTGTAGCAGGTTATGGTGAAAATAAAGAGAACGGGAATTTGTTGATGTACGATGTCGGTGTTTGTTGTGAAATTGACAAAGTTCCCACAGCCATAACACGAAGACGCTACTTTTCCCAACGAAACACACTTGCATGCATAAGGGTCAGCATGCCTACAGTAAGTATCACTTAGCGGATTTTGGATTCATGGTGGGGGACGAAAGCAGGAGGGTGGTTAATGAGGTCACTGACAGGTCGCGTGTTGTGCGGTACACGGCGTGACCGGCGCTCTGCCGCTATAACAACTACCTACTGGTTTGTATTCATAACACAAATCTGCCTGAAGTGACTGTTGTGGAAGCAACATCGTTCAAAAGTTGAAATTCTCACCTACACACTGATACCAAACATGACAACATTACGACTTACACTTGTGTAGCAGGTTATGGTGAAAATAAAGGGAAAGGGAATTTGTCGATGTCGGTGTTTGTTGTGAAATTGACAAAGTTCCCACAGCCATAACACGAAGACGCTACTTTTCCCAACGAAACACACTTGCATGCATAAGGGTCAGCATGCCTACAGTAAGTATCACTTAGCGGATTTTGGATTCATGGTGGGGGACGAAAGCAGGGGGTGGTTAATGAGGTCACTGACAGGTCGCGTGTTGTGCGGTACACGGCGTGACCGGCGCTCTGCCGCTATAACAACTACCTACTGGTTTGTATTCATAACACAAATCTGCCTGAAGTGACTGTTGTGGAAGCAACATCGTTCAAAAGTTGAAATTCTCACCTACACACTGATACCAAACATGACAACATTACGACTTACACTTGTGTAGTAGGTTATGGTAAAAATAAAGGGAACGGGAATTTGTTGATGTCGGTGTTTGTTGTGAAATTGACAAAGTTCCCACAGCCATAACACAAAGACACTACTTTTCCCAACGAAACACACTTGCGTGCATAAGGGTCAGCATGCATACAGTAAGTATCACTTACCGGATTTTGGATTCATAGTGGGGGACGGAAGCAGGAGGGTGGTTAATGAGGTCACTGACAGGTCGCGTGTTCTGGCATTTCTCGCCCGCAGCCGTCTCGGTACTCCACAGACTGCTATTGCCATCCCGAAATACGATCAGTCCATAACAGGTCACAATATTCAACAGTGTTTTTAAACATACCTTGAGGTTTAACACATTTTCTGACACACTAGACATAAGAACCGTTTTACGGGGAGTAGACGTCGGCGGAATAAAAACTTGTATACCACTATCACCTTCATTAGTGCTGTTATCAGTGTCAGTGTTATGAGTGTCACATTCCGCGGATCGAAACGATCGTTTCTTTCCATGCCGGGAACCCCGCTTCGCTGGTCGTCCTCCTTTACCTAGCTGCATGAAGTGAACACACGCGACACATTCTTCAACACTCGTATTTGGATGGAACATGGTCCAAATGTGTTGTGATGAGGCAATATCAGACGCCGCATTTCGCGTTGTCTCCTCGGACACACGTGTTTCAGTCGAGTCTATCCGTTTCATCCGACAATAGCAACTCCTACACATTGTTTTGGAGTGCATCATGTCTTTGTCTTCCTGGATATTAATTCCATAACACTTGTGGATTAAGTGTTCATAATTGATACAAAGAAATGACTTTTTATCCGTGTATCTCTTTTGTGATCTCTCGCCACATATTCTGCACAATGCATTAACTCTCATTGCATGGAACACACCTGTGTGTACACAGACTGTACGCGTTTCATCAGACTCCATCATGATCAAAAGTTAAATCAAAAGTACATTTACAAGGTTGACTGTTAGTGTTACACTATTTCCCAAGAAAGAAACGTGGCTATCTCCTCAATAGTATCCGTGTAACTAAGCCCTCTCTTTCCCCAATGCCGGGAGTGTACACCAAGTCGGATGTCTGGAACTTGTCTGTCGACACCTGTCAGTGACCTCATTAATTACCCTCCTGCTTCCGTCCCCCACCATGAACCCAAAATCCATTAAGTGATACGTACTGTAGGCATGCTAACCCTTATGCATGCAAGTGTGTTTCACTGGGAAAAGTAGCGTCTTTGTGTTATGGCTGTGGGAACTTTGTCAATTTCACAATAAATTCTCGTTTTCGTACATCAACAAATTCCCGTTCTCTTTATTTTCACCATGACCTGCTACACAAGTGCAAGTCGTAATGTTGTCATGTTTGGTATCAGTGTGTAGGTGAGAATTTCAACATTTGAACGATGTTGCTTCCACAACAGTCACTTTAGGCAGAGATGTGTTATGAATACAAATGTGTAGGTAGTTGTTATAGCGGCAGAGAGCCGGTCACGCCGTGTACCGCTCAGTAGTGCGATATAAATAGAATGAGCGGGCGAGAGTGGAACTCGCGGCAGCCTTATCTCTCTGGCAGCTGGAAGCGAACTAAGTGTCGGCTATGGTAAAGGCGTGATGGGCTAGTAAATTAATTTAGTCTTTTGGTTTGTCCATAAAAAATGATGGACAGACAAGCGCAAGTGGTTGATGTTACAGACTACTTTCAATATATCCAGCACTTTGAAGAGATAAGAACACATTACAAAAACCCATTTGCGCTTGCTATAACACCAATAGCGGTACCAGCGGTAATATATGTGGTATATAATGTGACTTTGGAATATATTGATGAGTTTCCATTTGGAGGGTGCATTGCTGGTAATTTTAAGATAAATACCTTTGAAGTTGATGATGACTGGTTTATTAAAGTGTGCAAACACATGCACCAACAACTAAAAAAACTAAATGTTTGTTTTTTAGGTGTTACAGTCAATAAAGTAGTATTACACAAGGTGCGCCAGTAGTAATATTTTTTATATTATTATTTTGTCGGACAAATAAAAATGACAGACAGCATGATCAATGTAACAGAGTGCTTCAGATATATCCAACACTTTGATCAGTTAAGAACAGATTTCAAACAGCCGGACAAAACACCAATATCAACACCGGTGATAATTTATGTGTCATATCAAATGACTTTAGAAATATTTGAGGAGTTACCATTTGTAGAGTACATGCCTGTCGATCTTAAGACACATACCTTTGAAGTTGATGATCAGTTGTTTGAGACAGTGTGTGGACAACTATGCGAACTAAATCTTTTTCTTGTAGGTGTTACAGTCAATAAAGTGGTATTACACAAGGTGTAATTTTTTTCTATTTATTATTTTGTCGGACAAATAAAAATGACAGACAATGCCCAAAGCTCGTCAGGCTTAAGAAACGTGTTTCACACAACAGACTTGCCTATATCAAACATTTACAGTGTCTATGAATCAATAGAAAGGTCTTTTTCTGTCATACAACATAATCTTTTTACAGGAAGTGTAAAGATTCAGATTGTTGCGAAAATAGAATTTACCTGGGAGGGTAGATGGTGAAGTGATTGTATCGTATATCTCGACAAGACAACACACAGTTAATTCAAAAGAGGAATTGGAAAAAGTGTTTAGAGAAAGACTTTTGCCTGACTTTCTAGAAGCAATTGACAGAGCAAAAATGAAATAGTCTTGTTGGCACGAACTTCAACTGAAACAGTCAAGGTATCATCCTATATTAGGTAAATCATGGTTGCCTCTGCCAATCGAGGTTGCAAACAAAAAGGCTGTCGTCAATATTCAGTACAAAGATAATCTCTGTTTTATGTGGTGTGTGCTTGCCAAACTACACTTTGTAAAAACAAGACCTGAACGTGTATCTAACTATACCAAATTTGAAAACGAACTCAACTTCGGTGGTATAGATTTCCCTGTTAAGGTAGAGGACATAGACTTGTTTGAAAAATTAAATCCTGGTATATCTGTGAATGTGTATGTATGGGATAATGAGTCTGAGAACAAGTTACAACCAATTAGAGTATCACCACTTGCCCCAACCTATGGTCAGTCAGAAGATAAGCATGTTGACCTTTTATTAATAAGCTCTGGTGATAACTTTCACTACACAATTATCAGGAGTATGTCACGTCTAATTCATGGGCATACAACAAAACACAAGTGTAAACAGGAATGTTGTAAGAAATGTTTACAAAGGTTTTCCTCTATTGAAGTAGCACACAAACATGTTAAACATTGCAGATCACCTGATGACATTCAAACAGAACTTAGGTATCCAGATCCTGATAGCAAGGTTTATTTTAAAAACCATGGGAATCAGCAAAAGCTGCCGTTTGTAGTGTATGCTGATTTTGAATCACTGGTTGTACCATATGAGGGTCCTGTTCCAGAATCATTACCAAAGACTGTAAAATTGAGTGACCAAGTGGTGTGTTCTTTTGGATACATTCTTGTTAGGTCAGACGGACAGCATTCAGAACCTGTTATCTACAGAAGTGAAAATACAGCAGCTGAGTTTTTAACAGAAATGAGACAACCATATAGCCAGGTAGTACAGTATTTGGAAAACTGTCAGATGCCTTTGGTGATGGCAGAAGAGGATGAACTGAATTTTAATACAGTGGAAATATGTTGGATTTGTGAACAAGCTCTGGGAGGTTGTGAACAACTTCTGAAGGGTGATAAAGTTCGCGACCATGACCACATAACTGGACGTTACAGAGGTGCTGTGCATGGTGATTGCAACTTAAAACTAAAAATAGATCCCAAGGCTTATAAACTGCCTATCTTTTTTCACAATCTCAAGGGATATGATTCACATATTATCATGCAGGCTGTGGATGAGTCTTACAAAAAAATTAGTTGTATTGCCCAGACAACTGAGAAGTACTTGACTTTTAGGTTAGACAAATTAGCATTTTATGACTCCATGCAACATTTGTCTTTAGGGCTTGCTAGTCTGGCAGAAGGTCTGACTGAGTTTCCAATAACAAGCAAATATTTTGAGCCAGAGTTGATCAAAAAAGAATCTATACCTACGAGTACATTGATCACTGGGTTGTGTTTGAGGAAAGGAGACTGCCACCAAAAGAGGCATTTTATTCTACCTTGAGTGGTAAAGGTATTTCTGACTCAGATTACAAGCATGCTCTCGATGCATGGGGTAAACTAGGATGTGAAACGATTCGTGATTACCATGACCAGTACATGAAAGCTGATGTTTGCTTGCTAGCAGACATATTTGAAAGTTATCGTGAAAAAGGTTTGTTACACTACAGTCTTGACCCAGCTTGCTACATAACTAGTCCTGGCATGACATGGGATGCATTTTTTAAATCCAGTAAAATATCTGATTGTACGATGGGCGAAATAGTGGAACGTGGTTTGAGGGGAGGCATAAGTATATCTGCAAACAACTATGCTAAAGCCAACAACAAATATGTTGACGACTTTGACCCCTCAAGGTCAAGGTCATTCATTACGTATGTGGACGCTAACAATTTGTATGGCTTTGCGATGTGTGAGTTATTGCCCTTGAAAAACTTTTGTCTACTTGATTTGTCACAGTGTGATATAACAAAATTAACAAAAGAAATTATGAATTATGATCGAGATCACAAAAAGGGTTGGATCTTTGAAAGCGACCTAGAGTACCCACACCACCTACATGATTACCACAATGATTATCCAATAGCAGTTGAGAAAATGTCTTTAACGGGGAAAAAAAGAAGACACCAAACTTGTGCCAAATTTGAATGACAAATTCAGTTACCTATGTCACTATTGATTGCTGCAGTTTTACATCAGGCATGGGTTAATACTAAAGAAAGTACACAGAGGTATTAAATTTGATCAAAGTGCTTTCATGAAAGATTACATAATGAAAAACAAACCCTTCATGCAAGAAATGGCAACACTGCATTTGACAAAGACTTCTTTAAACTTATGAATAATGCCTGTTTTGGTAAGACAATGGAAAATCCTCATCACCGAAAACATGTGAGACTGGTTACAACTGAATCGGGTGCAATTAAGCTTACAGGCAAGCCACAATACACAGGTTAACTCATTCGCCTGCAACTCTGCAGGAGGCTAGACGCCATGTGAAATCATAAGCACATAAGAATAACTCTTGTTATTTTTTATTTTGCATTCACTTATTCATGTTGTCAATACTTTGGATTTAATTTCATAACATTCTCACAGTTTGTCTCTGGGGTCCATGAAACTTCAAGGAATGTTTGTAAGTAACCCATGCCAATGACAACAGTAAACGGTTGATTGATTGTACATTACTTAACGTCCCGACGGCAACAAGGCTTTCTCAGGACGTGCCTGCACTGCTTGAGAAAACAAAAATAAACAGAATATAGAAGGTATGTCGCTAGCCGGTCCAATACCCTAAATAAACCTACGACATCTGGCCTAAATAAAGCCAAGACCATTTAGCAACACACATCCAATATCAAGAGCGACAGGCAGCGCAGACAGTAGGGAGAGATTAAAAAAGGAAAAGGTGAATGGACCAAGGGTAGACAGAAACACATGCCCCAGAGTAGAAGGGAAACCCACCCTGTGGGGCTGACCAGGGTGACCCTGGGAACTAAAAAGTAGTCAACCCCACCCAAGTCCCCCAGGGCAGACCCGGGTGGGGTAACAGTAAACGGAAGTTTGTGTGTGTGTGTGTGTGTGTGTGTGTGTGTGTGTGTGTGTGTGTGTGTGTGTGTGTGTGTGTGTGTGTGTGTGTGTTAGAGAGTTGGGAGGTGAGAGTATATGTGAGTCACGTTATGGGTTTTAACGTATTCTATGTGAACTTCAGTTGCGCAAGGTACGCGGGAGATCAGACTGTAAAACTTTCGAAATATTTGCACTATTGCTGAGGATAGCAAGCCTTTCAACTAAACCGGCAATGTGAATGTATTAACCTTTAAAGAAAGGTCACCGTCCTACATGTTGCTTCACTTCAAGTTATACAGAACGAATACTATTTTTGAAAATTATCCACTACACGCCAGTGGACGCAAAATTATGTATCAGAAAGCAGGGCAAATTCAACACTGAATAATCCCATCACCAGAAGGAATATGGACATGAAAAGGGTCAGCGTGAAGCAAAGAACCTCATGAATAACTAGCGATTCGAGGGTGGCGACCGGTGTGGGTCTATGCAAGTCTTTCCAAACACCAAACTAATTAGGCACTATCGGTGACCTATCACAGTCGACTCATCTACCGCAGGTTGCTTGGGCGCTGAATGACAGAATTTTCACAGATTGCGTCAGTCCGCACCTCCCACACTGCGTTTACACCGAAATAGAAAGAAAAAAATTTACATAGACTGCTTGACCCTTTGGATGTCGGTATCAGTTTTTGTCACGACAAAAAGACAAAACCCCCGATACCAGCAGCCAGATTTTTAAGACTTTCTCAAGAAAATTAAACTTTTGACAGGGTCTACACCAGTCATTTTGAACACCAAGTTAATCATGCACAATCCGTGATTTATCACTGTGGATCCATTTCCCACATCCAGTCAGTGGCGTAGGGAGATATTTTTCACTGGAGGGGCTGGGTGGGTGAGTGGGGGGGTGGGGGGTGGGGAGGGGGGAACAGCGTGCCTCTTAATTTTCAATCCAGACTAAAAAGGTGACTGCCAAGCGTGTAAAATGCAAAGAAGTACACAACGGAGAAAGAAACACGCTTAGAAAAGACGGATACAACAATTTATTAATATTTCGGATAAATACCCTTTGTCAAAATAGACAAACAAACAGAGAGATTAGCCGCTACTTATCTTCATTCGCAGAAAGAATGTGGCAACTGAAGGAGGTGACGTAAAATAAAAGAAAAGGAAGAACAAAACTGCGGAAAAAGTAAAAATGACGTCAACGAAAAAATAAAAAAATCATAAGAGAGAGACTCAGAGAGAAACTGAACACGAGAGACAAAAGTGTGTGTAAGCGCTCGCAGGAGCGAGCAAACGTAAATGCGTGTGTGTGTGAGGCCAGAGAGAGAGAGAGAGAGAGAGAGAGAGAGAGAGAGAGAGAGAGAGAGAGAGAGAGAGAGAGAGAGAGAGAGAGATGATGATGATGAAACTTTATTTATCAACGGTAAAAAGTTTTGACAGAAACAAATCGGCATTTTACAAACTTGCCGTTGCTAACATCTACAACATAAAATAGATTAAAAGATAATAATAATAATAAAGAATTATATTTACACATATTATTTCATGCAACAATAAAATTTAAAAAAAAATGACACAAAATAATAATAACACTTAACATTCATCTTATACCACACACACACATACACACACACACACACACACACACACACACACACACACACACACACACACACACACACACATACACACACGCACACACACACACACACACAATATAAATAAATGCATAATTATATTACATGAAAGCATTAACCATCAGGGTTTGTTTAACTGCCCAGTGTTGTTATGTTTGGCTCATCAGGTAATCGAAAAGTTTCGTTTTAAAGATTCCAAGTGAGGCTATAGTCTTCAAATGTGCAGGAATAGTGTTCCATACAAACGGTCCAGAAAAGGATAAACTAGTT
Source organism: Semisulcospira habei (assembly GCA_036245525.1). NCBI lineage: Eukaryota > Metazoa > Mollusca > Gastropoda > Semisulcospiridae > Semisulcospira > Semisulcospira habei. The sequence goes on from BTPG01000004.1 coordinate 166,550,213, forward strand.
TTAAAGAGGTCAATTGTAGGCAGAGGTAGGGGTAAAGTATTGTTCCTTGAGGACCGTTCGCGTTCTTGCTGTGGCACAAATTTGGTGGTTAGATACTGTGGTGTTATGTTATTTAATATCTTTTGCATGAGGATGCATTTGTTGAAATTAAGTTGTTGACGCAGGCCGAGAATGTTTAGATGTCTAAATTTGTCTATGGTAGGAATGGGCCGCGTATCTATCATTTTGACAGCTCTTTTATATATAGAGTTTAACCTTTTCATGTGAACATCACTACAACCGTCCCACACTGTGGAGACATAATCAACGTGAGACTTGATATGGGCATGAAAAAACAGTTTACGAGTATGTGTATCCGTTACTTGTCTAAGCTGGGACAACAGGAAAGTGTTTTTAGCAATGGTTTTACAGACTGTATTTATATGCGTCTTCCAACATAATTGTTCGTCAACATGTATTCCCAAGAATTTACGCTCTGTGACTTGTTCTATCGGTTTAGCGTTCAGTTGTAAATGTAACGGCTGTGGTCGGCGTTGGTGTTTTTGTCGTGTAGTGATTAAAATACTCTTTGTTTTTCCTGGATGAAGAACCATATGATTCTCTCTACACCAGTCGGAAACCTCGCTGAGACTACTTTGTAAGCTAATGTTAATGTCAGCTGTTTTTTTACCCAAAACATGGAGGCTCGTATCGTCCGCAAACAGGTTGCAATTAACATCAGTGTTAGTAATATGCAAAGGCAAATCATAAATGAATATTATAAATAGAAGAGGTCCCAAGATCGACCCCTGGGGGACACCGTAGTTAACTTGTCCTTGTTTAGAGTATTTTCCATGGGTATATACCTTTTGTTTTCTGTCTTTTAGGTATGATCTAAAAAATGCTATGGCAGTTTCACTTATATGGTATGCTGCTAGCTTCTTTAAGAGAATGTCATGGTCGACAAGATCAAATGCTTTTTGTAGGTCTAAGAAAACAGCTCCAGACATCAGGTTTTTATTTATTGATTCCAGCCAGCTGTCTACAATGTGTGCCAGTGCTGACTGACATGAGTGTTTCGGTCTAAAGCCGGACTGATGAATATTTATGAAATTGCCCTTTTCTAGAAAATCGAGGAGGTGTTTTTGTATGTGTTTTTCAAGGGGCTTTGACAGGGCCGACAAAAGTGAGATAGGACGGTAGTTATTGACATCTTCAAGATCTTTTGATTTAGGGATTGGAATTACCTTGGCCTCTTTTAAAATAGTTGGAAACGTGCTGTGTTTTATACAGAGGTTAAAGATATAAGTGAGTGCCTCTACCGTATATGGTAGTGACATTTTCAGAATTTTGTTGTCTATACCATCCTACCCGGTGGACTTTTTGTTCGGCATGCTAGAGATGAAGTTGCCGACTTCAGCGACGGTAATATCAGGAATGATGAATGTCTGCAGTATATTTTTGGCCTCACAGTATTTTTCCAGTACACTAGGAACTTGGTACTCTGCGTTACTACTTGCAGCTGACTGAGCAAGTGTTTCAGCTGTCGATAGGAAGTGCTTATTTAATATATCAGCTGACAAATGGGATGGTATTTCAGGGGCTGATTTACCCTTTGTTATAACGTTCAGGGCTTTCCACACCGATGCTGTATCTTTTTTGTCCCTAATCATTTCGTGGAAGAACAGTTTTTTTACGCTCTCACTACGTATTTAACACGATTTCGTTGTTTCTTATATTCATCAAACTGTTTTTCTTTCTTAAGTTTGTCTCTAAATGACATGGCCTGTTTGACATCTACTGTTAACCAGGGTGGCAGGGTAGAGTGCTTAACTCGTTTTTCTCGTATGGGCGCATGCTTATTTAGGACTCCAAGGAATAGATCCATCCAGTACGACAGGGCACTGTCAGGAGAAGTGTGGTTATACACGTCCCTGAAAGGTGTATTGCGCAGATCCCGCAGAAAGTCGCCGTTATTAAATGTTTTGAAAGAACGATATTTAATTGTTTTATGTCTCTTTTTGTTCTCTTTGTCTAGTTTTATGGAGACTGTGCAACATACTGGGTTATGATCACTGACAGCTAAGGAGGGAACATGTACATTTGATATTTTATCATCATTTGTCACATAAATATGATCAATCAGGGTTGAAGATGTACATGTGGTTCTAGTGGGGGTTTTAATTAACTGTTTTAAACCGAATAGTGCTGTTGTTGACGCCCATGCAGCATTGGACCCTTTAGATTTAGAAAGATCAATATTAAAATCGCCCAAAAGAACAACGTCAGCTTTATTTTGATTTACGCTATCCATCATTGCTACGAAGTCAACATACCAGTCCCAGCTGGCTGCGGGATTTCTATAAATAAAGCCAATGAGGACGGGGGGTGATTTAGATGTCTTCACTTCTACCCACAAGCTTTCCACTTGAGCTGACTCTAAGTCTTGTCGCCGTTTGACGTTACCAAGTATTGAATTATGTATATATACAACTAGTCCAGTGTGTTGTGGGCTTGAGGCATCTCTGCGGAGTACTGAGAAATTTGGGACAGAAATGGAGTTATCCCTTATTGAACTTTTAAGCCTCGACTCGGACACATCAAAAATATGAAAATGTAAGGGCGTGTTTAGGAACACAGATAAATCGGGCACCTTGTTAACTAGATGGTATATGTTAAGATGGCCAATTCTCAGTTCGTCTGTTCGTTTCGGAACAGTATTTAGATTACGATTTGGCATGTCGGTAAAAACGCAAATGTAGCGAAAGATATAATACAAAATTAATATGGTCACAAAAAAATAATCAAAAAAAAAAAAATCAACTAATATCAATATCTATAGAATACTTTAAATAAGCTCAATAAAAAAAATACACGGCAAAGAAACACAATGTTTATCACGCGCTTAGTCTCAGTTGAGCAGAATGTTTACGGTTTTATTGCTTGGTTATGTCAACAAAAAAATAACAAAGTCAGCAACTATAAAAGAAAACAAATGAAAAATGACATGTCAAGGAACTATGCACGTTCACCTGCGACAAAGTTCATAATACACAAAGCTAATTTGATGACTTAAAAATAAGAAGAAAGAAAAAACAAACAAATTTGAAGTCTAAGAAAATGGTACAACTATAATAATTTTAAAAATCGCTAAGTGAAAAAAGTATATTTAAATCGGGAAATGATAATAGCAGATTGGAAATTACTGTCAATAATTGGTCCACAAAACGCGCACAGTGGGACTTTATCAAAGAATGTTGAAATGGCTATCACCTAGGGACGCGTTACCTAATTTCCGGCGCGTGGCCTGAACTTTTGAAGAAGGTAAACAAGGCGGCACAGTCACTCTCACTAAGCTGCGGAGAGAGAGAGAGAGAGAGAGAGAGAGAGAGAGAGAGAGAGAGAGAGAGAGAGAGAGAGAGAGAGAGAGAGAGAGAGAGAGAGAGAGAGAGAGAGAGAGAGTACCCGTTTCAGGCCACTTTACAAATTTCAAATACAAGCGTCAAAAATCTCTGTAACTTCAGTAGCTGAACTGGCCCTTCGTCTGTCTTGTACTGTGTTTGTCTTAAATGGCGTAAATCCGTGTCTGTTACGTGAGTGTGCGTGTTTGGTTTCAGTTCGCGGCGCTTTGAGTCGATTTGCCCAAAAATTGAGAAAAAGCGCCTATATAATAACGGTATTATTATTATTATTATTATGAGAGAACAATGAACAATGAACCTTTATTTTCCAACGGTAGAAGTTATTGGTAACAGGACCAGTTTTCAAACTTGCCGATGCTACATCTACTACATAAGTGACATAGACATGTAAACATACACATACCACACACTGCTGCATGCACTGCTGCATTCGCTCACGCACGCACGCACGCACGCACCACGCACATACACACACACATACCCACACACGCACTCAGGTACGCACGCATGCACATCGCAACCCGCGCATGCACGCACGCACACACACACACAGGGAGACGCAACCATCAGAGTGGGTTACCTAGCATTTCATGTGAAAATGGGTTCCCATATTTCTATTTATTCTAGGGCTCTGGAATTGATGCGAATGTTTAGAACTCACATTATAACTAAGCTCTATAACTTAAAATAAAATAGACATTTTCTAGAAACAGAGCCACTAGATGCCGAAAAAATGGGTTTCTGCCAATAAAGTGGGTGGGTGTCTCTCTCACACAAATGAAACTGGCATTACAGTCAAAATGGGTGTCTTCACAACAGTAGGCGTCTGTAATAAGGTCAAGTTCATGGAATACTTCTTTTTCACATTAATTTTTTTTCCCAACTTAAATGTGTATGTGTGCTTTAACATTCTTTACATAGTATGGTGCAAAATTCAATAAACACTGGCCCGAAACCTTTCGATTATGATTTTTACAGAGGAAATCGTTTAAACATTGCTGCGTTTTGTCCTTTTGAAGCAAAACAGTTTATCATGGCATTGATGTGAGAATCAACATAATGTATTCTGGAAATTAAAGGACCTTTTTTGTGCGTTTTGGGGTACTCTGGAGTTTCAGACAAACAGCAACAGAGCATTTTGAATATTAACCCTTATCATTCGGAATACACCAGTGTGTGCAACTAGTGTAACTGAAATAGTCCAAGGGTTAGTGCCAGAATAGCTTGGTGCCTCTAGGCGCCAAGCTATTGTGGCACCACCCTTGAACTAAAGCCATTGGTCTATGTCCTCATCTGTAAGTACTGTAATGTAGCTTGCATAGAATTATGGCAGTGAACAGATTTGAAGCTATTTAGCCTCAGTATGACTATGATGCGGGTCAAAAAGTGTGGAAAAATATCAAAGATAGAAAAAGACCCAGACGAAGAAACGAACACTTAACTTATTCTACCCCAGCAAAATTTAAGATCCACCACGATAGTTCAAGGGTGATGCCAGAATAGCTTGGCGCCTATGGGCACCAAGCTATTCTAGCATCACCCTTGAACTATCGTGGTGGATCTGTGTCCTGCACTGCAACGCAGTCTTCTGAAGACGACGTCAACATTTGGGGATTCCGATCTTGGGGTAGAACGAGTTAAAATGACAGAACAGAACACCGACATTAATTAACTAACTGACAACATAAGAAATCACTTGAAACTTCAGCCTTTATTTAACGTCTTTCGTCTCCAACAAACAACCAGCCATTCTTTCATTTGCAAAATGGTATGGCAGTACAACCAACCATTCTTCAGAGCATGGAATTACTCGTACTAAAAAAAAGAGGAAAACCCCTTTTCACTAGGGGGGTCCGGGGGCATGCCCCCCCCCCCCCCCCCCCCCCGGAAAAAATTTTGAAAATTTACATTAAAATTTGTGCAATCTGGTGCATTTTAGAGAGAAACTGAGCAGTTTAACCACCTAAAAATCTTGCTTTTTTTTTCTTATTTTTGGGGTGCACTTTTTATTTTTTGTGTCAAAGGTTTAAAAGTTATACTAAAACAAAGTATTCAACAGAATATTTATATCCAAATGCTTATTCAAAATACATCTGAATGTCTTTCCATTTTTTTTTAAATTTGAGTTTAATTATATAATATATATACTTTCTTTAATAATCTCTGCTTAATCAGCTGTAAGTATGGATTCCTTTTATCTCTTATTTAATACTATGTACCATGGTCACTGAGCTGGAGAAAGGTTATATAGATTTTTCAACATAATTTCATCAAACTTTACTGGGAAAAAATACATTGTAATAAATTTATTCACCATCATGAGTAATATTTCCAATGGCACTGCTTTTAGCTTTCTTGTGTTTCGCTGTAGACACGTGAGCATCAAGTGCTACGCGGCCGCGTAGTTAATATCAACTCTGCGCAGTTCGCGGCAATACGCCTGCCCACAGGCCCGGCTAACTTGCGAATACACTGAGCGCGGAGCTCGTCGTTTACGCTTTTCTCGAGCCAAGTCCATCTCCAAATATTCTTGGCTCCAGAATCGTCTGACGTCTATTCTGTCTCCGCGTTTAAGTATTTTCTCTTCGCCGTATTTTGACCAGACTACGACTCCACTGAAGACCGGAAGTGACCTGTGCGAGCTAAAGCTAACGCCTCGCTCAATTTTCAATACGCGATTTGGGGATATCCGCCACATAAAGATCACGAAACACGGTATTGGAATAGTGACTTTACGATTTTGTTTTCGGCGGAAATTCGGCGGAATGGCAGCTTCATTTAAGCGGAAATCCGCCAAAAAGAGGAAAATTCCATGCTCTGATTCTTTCATTTGCAGAGTTTTTAAAATGGCATGCAGTATATTACAAAATGATCCCCCCCCCCCCCCCCAATAACACTCTTGTAATCAATTTTTACATTGTCAATGGTTTTCTTATCTTATTATATTGTCTTTTGTCCCCAGCCGGCTGTTTCGTTTTGCAAATCCAAAGGTTATACAGTATACAAAATGTGACCCTTTCTCACGAAACCAGTCTTAACTCGCAGCGAGCCAATCAGCACTACACGCAATAATATGTGGTGGGGGGGTCAATCTGGGGCATTTTCACTTTTTGGGAGAAATGTATTCTACATACACCAAAGTATCGTATGGTTAAAATCTTTATCATGAAAAATGCCATTAAATAGGTAAAAAATGATTTTAAAAGTCTGCCCTTGGCCCCAATTATGCTGCACACAGAAACTTCACAGGCTGTTTTCTCAAAATGGCCGCCGGAGGCTTTAACAACTTTAAACACTTAAGAACAGCTTTTACAATTTTTGCACTACAGCATACAGTCATATATCACAGTAATCAGCAAACACTGTAGTTTTCATAAATGCATATATGTCAAAACATGCAAAATGCGAGTTCTTAAGACTGATTTTGTGAGAGAGAGGGTCACAAATGATCCAGGCGTCCATCAGATTAAAAAAAAAAAAAAAAAAAAAAAAAAAAAAAAAAAAAAAAAAAAAAAAAAAAAAAAAAGCAGGCTATACATGCTGAAACCACCCCAATAATGGCTCAATTCATTTCTTTTGTAACTTTTTCAGTCTGTTGCGGACGTAATCCTTAATGTTTGTCCAGCGCCTATGTCTAAGTGCAGGTTCCAGCGCCATTGCATACTGTATCTCGGCCTTTCCAGGAAGTTTGTTCATGACGAGGTGTGTCTTGAAACGAGTTTGAACAGCTTTCTCTTCAGCTTCCCCCCATGGTTTTCTTGTAAATCTAGCTTTCTTTGGAACAGGAGCCGA